>CM059428.1:66969337-67067881 GCA_030390025.1 Squalus acanthias | reverse complement strand
CCAGCTATTCTCCATAGATAGCCATCTATCCTCCATAGATACCCATCTATCCTCCACAGATACCCATCTATTCTCCATAGATACCCATCTATCCTCCATAGATACCCATCTATTCTCCATGCATACCTATCTATTCTCCATAGATACCCATCGATTCTCCGAAAGATACCCATCTATCCTCCATAGATACCCATCTATCCTCCATAGAGACCCATCTATCCTCCATAGATACCCATCTATTCTCCATAGATAGCCATCTATCCTCCATAGATACCCATCTATTCTCCATAGATACCCATCTATACTCCATAGTTACAAATCTTGTCCTCCATAGTACCCTATCTATCCTCCATAGATACCCATCTATCCTCCATAGATACCCATCTATCTCCATAGATACCCATCTATTCTCCATAGATACGCCATCTATTCTCCATAGATACCATCTATCTCCTAGATACCATCTATTCTCCATAGATACCCATCTATCCTCCATAGATACCCATCTATCCTCCATAGATACCATCTATTCTCCATAGATACCCATCTATTCTCCATAGATACCCATCTATTCTCCATAGATACCCATCTATCCTCCATAGATACCCATCTATCCTCCATAGATACCCATCTATCCTCCATAGATACCATCTATCCTCCATAGATACCCATCTATTCTCCATAGATACCCATCTATTCTCCATAGATACCATCTATCCTCCATAGATACCCATCTATCCTCCATAGATACCCATCTATTCTCCATAGATACCATCTATCCTCCATAGATACCCATCTATTCTCCATAGATACCCATCTATCTCCATAGATACCCATCTATTCTCCATAGATACCCATCTATTCTCCATAGATAACCATCTATCCTCCATAGATACCCATCTATCTCCATAGATACCCATCTATCCTCCATAGATACCCATCTATTCTCCATAGATATCCCATCTATCCTCCATAATACCATCTATTCTCCATAGATACCCATCTATCCTCCATATTACCATCTATCTCCATAGTTAGCCACTATTCTCATAGATACCCATCTATCCTCCATAGAGACCCATCTATCCTCCATAGATACCCATCTATCTTCCATTGAGATCCATCTATCCTCCATAGATACTCCATCTATTCTCCATAGATACCCATCTATCCTCCATAGATACCCATCAATTCTCCATAGATACCCATCTATTCTCCATATATACCCATCTATCCTCCATAGATTACCCATCTATTCTCCATAGATAGCCATCTATCCTCATAGATACCCATCTATTCCTCCATAGATAACCCATCTATTCTCCATAGATACCCATCTATCCTCCATAGATACCCAATCTATTCTCCATAGATACCCATCTATCCTCCATAGATACCCATCTATCCTCCATAGATACCCATCTATCTCCATAGATACCCATCTATCCTCCATAGATACCCATCTATTCTCCATAGATACCCATCTATCCTCCATAGATACCCATCTATCCTCCATAGATACCCATCTATTCTCCATAGATACCCATCTATCCTCCATAGATACCCATCTATTCTCCATAGATACCCATCTATTCTCCATAGATACCCATCTATTCTCCATAGATACCCATCTATCCTCCATAGATACCCATCTATCCTCCATAGATACCCATCTATCCTCCATAGATACCCATCTATTCTCCATAGATAGCCATCTATCCTCCATAGATACCCATCTATTCTCCATAGATACCCATCTATCCTCCATAGATACCCATCTATCTCCATAGATACCCATCTATTCTCCATAGATACCCATCTATCCTCCATAGATACCCATCTATTCTCCATAGATACCCATCTATCCTCCATAGATACCCATCTATTCTCCATAGATACCCATCTATCCTCCATAGATACCCATCTATTCTCCATAGATACCCATCTATCCTCCATAGATACCCATCTATCCTCCATAGATACCCATCTATTCTCCATAGATACCCATCTATCTCCATAGATACCCATCTATCCTCCATAGATACCCATCTATCCTCCATAGATACCCATCTATCTCCATAGATACCCATCTATCCTCCATAGATACCCATCTATCTCCATAGATACCCATCTATCCTCCATAGATACCCATCTATCCTCCATAGATACCCATCTATCTCCATAGATACCCATCTATCCTCCATAGATACCCATCTATCCTCCATAGATATCCATCTATTTTCCATAGATACCATCTATCTCCATAGATACCCATCTATCCTCCATAGATACCCATCTATCCTCCATAGATACCCATCTATTCTCCATAGATACCCATCTATCCTCCATAGATACCCATCTATCTCCATAGATACCCATCTATTCTCCATAGTTACCCATCTAGTCCTCCATAGATACCAGTCTATCCTCCATAGATACCCATCTATCCTCCATAGATACCCATCTATTCTCCATAGATACCCATCTATCCTCCATAGATACCCATCTATTCTCCATAGATACCCATCTATTCTCCATAGATAACCATCTATTCTCCATAGATACCATCTATCTCCATAGATACCCATCTATCCTCCATAGATACCCATCTATTCTCCATAGATACCCATCTATCCTCCATAGATACCCATCTATTCTCCATAGATACCCATCCATCTCCATAGATAGCCATCTATTCTCCATAGATACCCATCTATTCTCCATAGATACCCATCTATCTCCATAGATACCCATCTATCCTCCATAGATACCATCTATTCTCCATAGATACCCATCTATCTCCATAGATACCCATCTATTCTCCATAGATACCCATCTATTCTCCATAGATACGCATCTATTCTCCATAGATACCCATCTATTCTCCATAGATACCCATCTATCTCCATAGATACCCATCTATTCTCCATAGATACCCATCTATCCTCCATAGATACCCATCTATCCTCCATAGATACCCATCTATTCTCCATAGATACCCATCTATCCTCCATAGATACCCATCTATCTCCATAGATACCCATCTATCCTCCATAGATACCCATCTATTCTCCATAGATACCCATCTATCTCCATAGATACCCATCTATCTCCATAGATACCCATCTATCCTCCATAGATACCCATCTATTCTCCATAGATACCCATCTATCTCCATAGATACCCATCTATTCTCCATAGATACCATCTATTCTCCATAGATACCCATCTATCTCCATAGATACCCATCTATCCTCCATAGATACCCATCTATCTCCATAGATACCCATCTATTCTCCATAGATACCCATCTATCTCCATAGATACCCATCTATTCTCCATAGATACCCATCTATTCTCCATAGATACCATCTATCCTCCATAGATACCCATCTATTCTCCATAGATACCCATCTATCTCCATAGATACCCATCTATTCTCCATAGATACCCATCTATCCTCCATAGATACCCATCTATTCTCCATAGATACCCATCTATCCTCCATAGATACCCATCTATCCTCCATAGATACCCATCTATTCTCCATAGATACCCATCTATCCTCCATAGATACCCATCTATTCTCCATAGATACCCATCTATCCTCCATAGATACCCATCTATCCTCCATAGATACCCATCTATTCTCCATAGATACCCATCTATTCTCCATAGATACCCATCTATTCTCCATAGATACCATCTATCCTCCATAGATACCCATCTATCCTCCATAGATACCCATCTATCCTCCATAGATACCCATCTATTCTCCATAGATACCCATCTATCCTCCATAGATACCCATCTATCCTCCATAGATACCCATCTATTCTCCATAGATACCCATCTATCCTCCATAGATACCCATCTATCCTCCATAGATACCCATCTATTCTCCATAGATACCCATCTATCCTCCATAGATACCCATCTATCTCCATAGATACCCATCTATCTCCATAGATACCCATCTATCCTCCATAGATACCATCTATCCTCCATAGATACCCATCTATTCTCCATAGATACCCATCTATCCTCCATAGATACCCATCTATTCTCCATAGATACCATCCATCCTCCATAGATACCCATCTATTCTCCATAGATACCCATCTATTCTCCATAGATACCCATCTATTCTCCATAGATACCCATCTATCCTCCATAGATACCCATCTATTCTCCATAGATACCCATCTATCCTCCATAGATACCCATCTATCTCCATAGATACCCATCTATTCTCCATAGATACCCATCTATCCTCCATAGATACCCATCTATCCTCCATAGATACCCATCTATCCTCCATAGATACCCATCTATCCTCCATAGATACCCATCTATTCTCCATAGATACCCATCTATCCTCCATAGATACCCATCTATTCTCCATAGATACCCATCTATCCTCCATAGATACCCATCTATCTCCATAGATACCCATCTATTCTCCATAGATACCCATCTATTCTCCATAGATACCCATCTATTCTCCATAGATACCCATCTATCCTCCATAGATACCCATCTATTCTCCATAGATACCCATCTATTCTCCATAGATACCCATCTATCCTCCATAGATACCCATCTATTTTCCATAGATACCCATCTATCCTCCATAGATACCCATCTATTTTCCATAGATACCCATCTATCTTCCATGGAGACCCATCCATCCTCCATAGATACTCATCTATTCTCCATAGATACCTATCTATTCTCCATAGAGAGCAATCTATTCTCCATAGATACCCATCTATCCTCCATAGATACCCATCTATCCTCCATAGATACCCACCTATTCTCCATAGATACCCATCTATCCTCCAAAGATACCCATCTATCTCCATAGATAACCATCTATTCTCCATAGATATCCATCTATTCTCCATAGATACCCATCTATCCTCCATAGATACCCATCTATCCTCCATAGATACCCATCTATCCTCCATAGATACCCATCTATTCTCCATAGATACCCATCTATCCTCCATAGATACCCATCTATTCTCCATAGATACCCATCTATTCTCCATAGATACCCATCTATTCTCCATAGATACCCATCTATCTCCATAGATACCCATCTATCCTCCATAGATACCCATCTATTCTCCATAGATACCCATCTATCCTCCATAGATACCCATCTATCCTCCATAGATACCCATCTATTCTCCATAGATACCCATCTATTCTCCATAGATACCCATCTATCCTCCATAGATACCCATCTATTCTCCATAGATACCAATCTATCCTCCATAGATACCCATCTATCTCCATAGATACCCATCTATTCTCCATAGATACCCATCTATCCTCCAAAGATACCCATCTATCTCCATAGATACCCATCTATTCTCCATAGATATCCATCTATCCTCCATAGATACCCATCTATCCTCCATAGATACCCATCTATTCTCCATAGATACCCATCTATCTCCATAGATACCATCTATCCTCCATAGATACCCATCTATCCTCCATAGATACCCATCTATCCTCCATAGATATCCATCTATTTTCCATAGATACCATCTATCTTCCATATAGACCCATCCATCGTCCATAGATACCCATCTATCCTCCATAGATACCCATCTATCCTCCATAGATACCCATCTATTCTCCATAGATACCCATCTATCCTCCATAGATACCCATCTATTCTCCATAGATACCCATCTATTCTCCATAGATACCCATCTATTCTCCATAGATACCCATCTATCCTCCATAGATACCCATCTATCTCCATAGATACCCATCTATCCTCCATAGATACCCATCTATTCTCCATAGATACCCATCTATCTCCATAGATACCCATCTATTCTCCATAGATACCCATCTATCCTCCATAGATACCATCTATCCTCCATAGATACCCATCTATCCTCCATAGATACCCATCTATCCTCCATAGATACCCATCTATTCTCCATAGATACCCATCTATCCTCCATAGATACCCATCTATTCTCCATAGATACCATCTATTCTCCATAGATACCCATCTATTCTCCATAGATACCCATCTATCCTCCATAGATACCCATCTATTCCTCCATAGATACCCATCTATTCTCCATAGATACCCATCTATTCTCCATAGATACCCATCTATTCTCCATAGATAGCCATCTATCCTCCATAGATACCCATCTATCCTCCATAGATACCCATCTATCCTCCATAGATACCCATCTATCCTCCATAGATACCCATCTATTCTCCATAGATATCCATCTATCTCCATAGATACCCATCTATCCTCCATAGATACCCATCTATCCTCCATAGATACCCATCTATTCTCCATAGATACCCATCTATCCTCCATAGATACCCATCTATTCTCCATAGATACCCATCTATTCTCCATAGATACCCATCTATCCTCCATAGATACCCATCTATTCTCCATAGATACCCATCTATCCTCCATAGATACCCATCTATCCTCCATAGATACCCATCTATCCTCCATAGATACCCATCTATTCTCCATAGATACCCATCTATTCTCCATAGATACCCATCTATTCTCCATAGATACCCATCTATTCTCCATAGATACCCATCTATCTCCATAGATACCCATCTATCCTCCATAGATACCCATCTATCCTCCATAGATACCCATCTATCCTCCATAGATACCCATCTATCTCCATAGATACCCATCTATCTCCATAGATACCCATCTATCCTCCATAGATACCCATCTATTCTCCATAGATACCCATCTATCTCCATAGATACCCATCTATCCTCCATAGATACCCATCTATTCTCCATAGATACCCATCTATTCTCCATAGATACCCATCTATCTCCATAGATACCCATCTATTCTCCATAGATACCCATCTATCTCCATAGATACCCATCTATCTCCATAGATACCCATCTATTCTCCATAGATACCCATCTATCCTCCATAGATACCCATCTATTCTCCATAGATACCCATCTATTCTCCATAGATACCCATCTATCCTCCATAGATACCCATCTATCTCCATAGATACCCATCTATCTCCATAGATACCCATCTATCTCCATAGATACCCATCTATCTCCATAGATACCCATCTATCCTCCATAGATACCCATCTATCCTCCATAGATACCCATCTATTCTCCATAGATACCCATCTATCCTCCATAGATACCCATCTATCTCCATAGATACCCATCTATCTCCATAGATACCCATCTATCCTCCATAGATACCCATCTATCCTCCATAGATACCCATCTATCTCCATAGATACCCATCTATCTCCATAGATACCCATCTATTCTCCATAGATACCCATCTATTCTCCATAGATACCCATCTATCCTCCATAGATACCCATCTATCCTCCATAGATACCCATCTATCTCCATAGATACCCATCTATTCTCCATAGATACCCATCTATCCTCCATAGATACCCATCTATTCTCCATAGATACCCATCTATCCTCCATAGATACCCATCTATCCTCCATAGATACCCATCTATCCTCCATAGATACCCATCTATCCTCCATAGATACCCATCTATTCTCCATAGATACCCATCTATCCTCCATAGATACCCATCTATTCTCCATAGATACCCATCTATTCTCCATAGATACCCATCTATTCTCCATAGATACCCATCTATCCTCCATAGATACCCATCTATTCTCCATAGATACCCATCTATTCTCCATAGATACCCATCTATTCTCCATAGATACCCATCTATTCTCCATAGATACCCATCTATCCTCCATAGATACCCATCTATCTCCATAGATACCCATCTATCCTCCATAGATACCCATCTATCCTCCATAGATACCCATCTATCTCCATAGATACCCATCTATTCTCCATAGATACCCATCTATCCTCCATAGATACCCATCTATCTTCCATAGATACCCATCTATTCTCCATAGATACCATCTATTCTCCATAGATACCCATCTATTCTCCATAGATACCCATCTATTCTCCATAGATACCCATCTATTCTCCATAGATACCCATCTATTCTCCATAGATACCCATCTATCCTCCATAGATACCCATCTATCCTCCATAGATACCCATCTATCCTCCATAGATACCCATCTATCCTCCATAGATACCCATCTACTCTCCATAGATACCCATCTATTCTCCATAGATACCCATCTATTCTCCATAGATACCCATCTATCCTCCATAGATACCCATCTATCCTCCATAGATACCCATCTATTCTCCATAGATACCATCTATCTTCCATATAGACCCATCCATCGTCCATAGATACCCATCTATCCTCCATAGATACCCATCTATTCTCCATAGATACCCATCTATTCTCCATAGATACCCATCTATCCTCCATAGATACCCATCTATCCTCCATAGATACCCATCTATTCTCCATAGATACCCATCTATCCTCCATAGATACCCATCTATCTCCATAGATACCCATCTATCCTCCATAGATACCCATCTATTCTCCATAGATACCCATCTATCCTCCATAGATACCCATCTATTCTCCATAGATACCCATCTATCCTCCATAGATACCCATCTATTCTCCATAGATACCCATCTATCTCCATAGATACCCATCTATCCTCCATAGATACCATCTATTCTCCATAGATACCCATCTATTCTCCATAGATACCCATCTATCTCCATAGATACCCATCTATCTCCATAGATACCCATCTATCCTCCATAGATACCCATCTATCTCCATAGATACCCATCTATTCTCCATAGATACCCATCTATCCTCCAAAGATACCCATCTATCTCCATAGATACCATCTATTCTCCATAGATATCCATCTATCCTCCATAGATACCCATCTATCCTCCATAGATACCCATCTATCTCCATAGATACCCATCTATCCTCCATAGATACCCATCTATCTCCATAGATACCCATCTATCTCCATAGATACCCATCTATCCTCCATAGATACCCATCTATCCTCCATAGATACCCATCTATTCTCCATAGATACCCATCTATCCTCCATAGATACCCATCCATCCTCCATAGATACCCATCTATTCTCCATAGATACGCATCTATTCTCCATAGATACCCATCTATCCTCCATAGATACCCATCTATTCTCCATAGATAGCAATCTATCCTCCATAGATACACATCTATCTTCCATAGATACCCATCTATTCTCCATAGATACCCATCTATCCTCCATAGATACCCATCTATTCTCCATAGATACCCATCTATTCTCCATAGATACCCATCTATCCTCCATAGATACCCATCTATCCTCCATAGATACCCATCTATTCTCCATAGATACCATCTATTCTCCATAGATACCCATCTATCCTCCATAGATACCCATCTATCTCCATAGATACCCATCTATCCTCCATAGATACCCATCTATTCTCCATAGATACCCATCTATTCTCCATAGATACCATCTATTCTCCATAGATACCCATCTATCTCCATAGATACCCATCTATCTCCATAGATACCATCTATCTCCATAGATACCCATCTATCCTCCATAGATACCCATCTATCTCCATAGATACCCATCTATTCTCCATAGATACCCATCTATCTCCATAGATACCCATCTATCTCCATAGATACCCATCTATTCTCCATAGATACCCATCTATTCTCCATAGATACCCATCTATTCTCCATAGATACCCATCTATTCTCCATAGATACCCATCTATTCTCCATAGATACCCATCTATTCTCCATAGATACCATCTATCTCCATAGATACCCATCTATCTCCATAGATACCCATCTATTCTCCATAGATACCCATCTATCCTCCATAGATACCCATCTATTCTCCATAGATACCCATCTATTCTCCATAGATACCATCTATCTCCATAGATACCCATCTATCTCCATAGATACCCATCTATTCTCCATAGATACCCATCTATTCTCCATAGATACCCATCTATCCTCCATAGATACCCATCTATTCTCCATAGATACCCATCTATCTCCATAGATACCCATCTATCTCCATAGATACCCATCTATCCTCCATAGATACCCATCTATCCTCCATAGATACCCATCTATTCTCCATAGATACCATCTATTCTCCATAGATACCCATCTATCCTCCATAGATACCCATCTATCTCCATAGATACCCATCTATCTCCATAGATACCCATCTATCCTCCATAGATACCCATCTATTCTCCATAGATACCCATCTATTCTCCATAGATACCATCTATCTCCATAGATACCCATCTATTCTCCATAGATACCATCTATCCTCCATAGATACCATCTATCCTCCATAGATACCCATCTATCCTCCATAGATACCCATCTATTCTCCATAGATACCCATCTATTCTCCATAGATACCCATCTATTCTCCATAGATACCATCTATTCTCCATAGATACCCATCTATCCTCCATAGATACCCATCTATCTCCATAGATACCCATCTATCTCCATAGATACCCATCTATCCTCCATAGATACCCATCTATTCTCCATAGATACCCATCTATTCTCCATAGATACCCATCTATCCTCCATAGATACCCATCTATCCTCCATAGATACCCATCTATTCTCCATAGATACCCATCTATCCTCCATAGATACCCATCTATCTCCATAGATACCCATCTATCTCCATAGATACCCATCTATCCTCCATAGATACCCATCTATTCTCCATAGATACCCATCTATCCTCCATAGATACCATCTATCCTCCATAGATACCCATCTATCCTCCATAGATACCCATCTATCCTCCATAGATACCCATCTATCCTCCATAGATACCCATCTATTCTCCATAGATACCCATCTATTCTCCATAGATACCCATCTATCCTCCATAGATACCCATCTATTCTCCATAGATACCCATCTATTCTCCATAGATACCCATCTATCCTCCATAGATACCCATCTATTCTCCATAGATACCCATCTATCTCCATAGATACCCATCTATTCTCCATAGATACCCATCTATTCTCCATAGATACCCATCTATCCTCCATAGATACCCATCTATCCTCCATAGATACCCATCTATTCTCCATAGATACCCATCTATCCTCCATAGATACCCATCTATTCTCCATAGATACCCATCTATCTCCATAGATACCCATCTATTCTCCATAGATACCCATCTATTCTCCATAGATACCCATCTATTCTCCATAGATACCATCTATCCTCCATAGATACCCATCTATCTCCATAGATACCCATCTATTCTCCATAGATACCCATCTATCTCCATAGATACCCATCTATTCTCCATAGATACCCATCTATCCTCCATAGATACCCATCTATCTCCATAGATACCCATCTATTCTCCATAGATACCCATCTATTCTCCATAGATACCCATCTATCTCCATAGATACCCATCTATCTCCATAGATACCCATCTATCTCCATAGATACCCATCTATCCTCCATAGATACCCATCTATTCTCCATAGATACCCATCTATTCTCCATAGATACCAATCTATCCTCCATAGATACCCATCTATTCTCCATAGATACCCATCTATCCTCCATAGATACCCATCTATCCTCCATAGATACCCATCTATCTCCATAGATACCCATCTATCCTCCATAGATACCCATCTATCCTCCATAGATACCCATCTATTCTCCATAGATAGCCATCTATCCTCCATAGATACCCATCTATTCTCCATAGATACCATCTATCCTCCATAGATACCCATCTATCTCCATAGATACCCATCTATCTCCATAGATACCCATCTATCCTCCATAGATACCCATCTATCCTCCATAGATACCCATCTATTCTCCATAGATACCCATCTATCCTCCATAGATACCCATCTATTCTCCATAGATACCCATCTATCCTCCATAGATACCCATCTATCTCCATAGATACCATCTATTCTCCATAGATACCCATCTATCCTCCATAGATACCATCTATTCTCCATAGATACCCATCTATTCTCCATAGATACCCATCTATTCTCCATAGATACCCATCTATCCTCCATAGATACCCATCTATCCTCCATAGATACCCATCTATTCTCCATAGATACCCATCTATTCTCCATAGATACCCATCTATCCTCCATAGATACCCATCTATCCTCCATAGATACCCATCTATCCTCCATAGATACCCATCTATCCTCCATAGATACCCATCTATCCTCCATAGATACCCATCTATCCTCCATAGATACCCATCTATTCTCCATAGATACCCATCTATTCTCCATAGATACCCATCTATCCTCCATAGATACCCATCTATTCTCCATAGATACCCATCTATTCTCCATAGATACCCATCTATCTCCATAGATACCCATCTATCCTCCATAGATACCCATCTATCCTCCATAGATACCCATCTATTCTCCATAGATACCCATCTATCCTCCATAGATACCCATCTATTCTCCATAGATACCCATCTATCCTCCATAGATACCCATCTATCCTCCATAGATACCCATCTATCTCCATAGATACCCATCTATCTCCATAGATACCCATCTATCCTCCATAGATACCCATCTATCCTCCATAGATACCCATCTATTCTCCATAGATACCCATCTATCCTCCATAGATACCCATCTATCCTCCATAGATACCCATCTATTCTCCATAGATACCATCTATTCTCCATAGATACCCATCTATTCTCCATAGATACCCATCTATTCTCCATAGATACCCATCTATCCTCCATAGATACCCATCTATCTCCATAGATACCCATCTATTCTCCATAGATACCCATCTATTCTCCATAGATACCCATCTATCCTCCATAGATACCCATCTATTCTCCATAGATACCCATCTATTCTCCATAGATACCCATCTATTCTCCATAGATACCCATCTATCCTCCATAGTTACCCATCTATCCTCCATAGATACCCATCTATTCTCCATAGATACCTATCTATCCTCCATAGATACCCATCTATCCTCCATAGATACCCATCTATTCTCCATAGATACGCATCTATTCTCCATAGATACCCATCTATCCTCCATAGATACCCATCTATTCTCCATAGATAGCAATCTATCCTCCATAGATACACATCTATCTTCCATAGATACCCATCTATTCTCCATAGATACCCATCTATCCTCCATAGATACCCATCTATTCTCCATAGATACCCATCTGTTATCCATAGATACTCATCTGTCCTCCATAGATACCCATCTATCCTCCATAGATACCAATCTATTCTACATAGATACCCATCTATCCTCCATAGATACCAATCTATCCTCCATAGATACCCATCCATCCTCCATAGAGACCCATCCATCCTCCATCGATACCCATCTATTCTCCATAGATAGCCATCTATCCTCCATTGATACACAGCTGTTCTCAATAGATACCCATCTATCCTCCATAGATACCCATCTATCCTCCATAGATACCCATCTATTCTCCATAGATACCCATCTATCCTCCATAGATACCTATCTATTCTCCATAGATACCCATCGATTCTCCGAAAGATACCCATCTATCCTCCATAGATACCCATCTATCCTCCATAGAGACCCACCTATCCTCCATAGATACCCATCTATTCTCCATAGATAGCCATCTATCCTCCATAGATACCCATCTATTCTCCATAGATACCCATCTATCCTCCATAGTTACAAATCTGTCCTCCATAGATACCCATCTATCCTCCATAGATACCCATCTATCCTCCATAGATACCCATCTATTCTCCATAGATACCCATCTATCCTCCATACATACCCATCTATTCTCCACAGATACCTATCTATTCTCCCTAGAGAGCCATCTATTCTCCATAGATACCCATCTATCCTCCATAGATGCCCATCTATTCCCCATAGATACCCATCTATTCTCCATAGATACCCATCAATTCTCCATAGATAGCCATCTATTCTCCATAGATTGCCATCTACCCTCCATAGATACCCATCTATCCTCCATAGTTAACCATCTATCCTCCATAGATACCCATCTATCCTCCATAGATACCCATCTATTCTCCATAGATATCCATCTGTTCTCCATAGATACCCGTCTATCCTCCATAGATACCCATCTATCCTCCGTAGATACCCATCTATTCTCCATAGACACTCATCTATCCTCCATAGATACCCATCTATTCTCCATAGATACCCATCTATTCTCTATAGATATCCATCGATCCTCCATATATACCCATCTATTCTCCATAGATGGCCATCTATCCTCCATAGATAGCCATCTATCCTCCATAGTTACCCATCTATCCTCCATAGATGCCCATCTATTCCCCATAGATACCCATCTATTCTCCATAGATACCCATCAATTCTCCATAGATAGCCATCTATTCTCCATAGATTGCCATCTACCCTCCATAGATACCCATCTATCCTCCATAGTTACCCATCTATCCTCCATAGATACCCATCTATCCTCCATAGATACCCATCTATTCTCCATAGATATCCATCTGTTCTCCATAGATACCCGTCTATCCTCCATAGATACCCATCTATCCTCCGTAGATACCCATCTATTCTCCATAGACACTCATCTATCCTCCATAGATACCCATCTATTCTCCATAGATACCCATCTATTCTCTATAGATATCCATCGATCCTCCATATATACCCATCTATTCTCCATAGATGGCCATCTATCCTCATAGATAGCCATCTATCCTCCATAGATAGCCATCTATCCTCCATAGTTACCCATCTATCCTCCATAGACACCCATCTATCCTCCATAGATACCCATCTATTCTCCATAGATTCCCATCTATTCTCCATAGATATCCAGCTATCCTCCATAGATACCCATCTATCCTCCATAGATACCCATCTATTCTCCATAGATACCCATCTATCCTCCATAGATACCCATCTATTCTCCATAGATACCCATCCATCCTCCATAGATAGCCATCTATTCTCCATAGATACCCATCTATTCTCCATAGATACCCATCTATCCTCCATAGATACCCATCTATCCTCCATAGATACCCATCTATTCTCCATAGATACCCATCTATCCTCCATAGATACCCATCTATTCTCCACAGATACCCATCCATCCTCCATAGATACCCATCTATTCTCCATAGATACCCATCTATTCTCCATAGATACCCATCTATTCTCCATAGATACCCATCTATCCTCCATAGATACCCATCTATCCTCCATAGATACCCATCTATCTCCATAGATACCATCTATCCTCCATAGATACCCATCTATTCTCCATAGATACCCATCTATCTCCATAGATACCCATCTATTCTCCATAGATACCCATCTATTCTCCATAGATACCCATCTATTCTCCATAGATACCCATCTATCTCCATAGATACCCATCTATCTCCATAGATACCCATCTATCCTCCATAGATACCCATCTATCTCCATAGATACCCATCTATCTCCATAGATACCATCTATTCTCCATAGATACCCATCTATCCTCCATAGATACCCATCTATCCTCCATAGATACCCATCTATTCTCCATAGATACCCATCTATCTCCATAGATACCCATCTATCTCCATAGATACCCATCTATTCTCCATAGATACCCATCTATCCTCCATAGATACCCATCTATTCTCCATAGATACCCATCTATTCTCCATAGATACCCATCTATTCTCCATAGATACCCATCTATCCTCCATAGATACCCATCTATCCTCCATAGATACCCATCTATTCTCCATAGATACCATCTATTCTCCATAGATACCATCTATTCTCCATAGATACCCATCTATCCTCCATAGATACCCATCTATCTCCATAGATACCATCTATTCTCCATAGATACCCATCTATTCTCCATAGATACCCATCTATCCTCCATAGATACCCATCTATCCTCCATAGATACCCATCTATCCTCCATAGATACCCATCTATTCTCCATAGATACCCATCTATCTCCATAGATACCCATCTATTCTCCATAGATACCCATCTATCCTCCATAGATACCCATCTATCCTCCATAGATACCCATCTATTCTCCATAGATACCATCTATCCTCCATAGATACCCATCTATTCTCCATAGATACCCATCTATCTCCATAGATACCCATCTATCCTCCATAGATACCCATCTATTCTCCATAGATACCCATCTATTCTCCATAGATACCCATCTATTCTCCATAGATACCCATCTATCCTGCATAGATACCCATCTATTCTCCATAGATATCATCCATCCTCCATAGATACCCATCTATTCTCCATAGATACCCATCTATTCTCCATAGATACCCATCTATTCTCCATAGATACCCATCTATCCTCCATAGATACCCATCTATCCTCCATAGATACCCATCTATTCTCCATAGATACCCATCTATCCTCCATAGATACCCATCTATTCTCCATAGATACCCATCTATCCTCCATAGATACCCATCTATTCTCCATAGATACCCATCTATTCTCCATAGATACCCATCTATCCTCCATAGATACCCATCTATCCTCCATAGATACCCATCTATTCTCCATAGATACCCATCTATCCTCCATAGATACCCATCTATCCTCCATAGATACCCATCTATTCTCCATAGATACCCATCTATTCTCCATAGATACCCATCTATCCTCCATAGATACCCATCTATTCTCCATAGATACCCATCTATCCTCCATAGATACCCATCTATCTCCATAGATACCCATCTATCTCCATAGATACCCATCTATTCTCCATAGATACCAACTATCCTCCATAGATACCCATCTATTCTCCATAGATACCAATCTATTCTCCATAGATACCCATCTATCTCCATAGATACCCATCTATCCTCCATAGATACCCATCTATCTCCATAGATACCCATCTATCCTCCATAGATACCCATCTATCTCCATAGATACCATCCATCCTCCATAGATACCCATCTATCCTCCATAGATACCAATCTATTCTCCATAGATACCCATCTATCTCCATAGATACCATCTATCCTCCATAGATACCCATCTATCCTCCATAGATACCCATCTATCCTCCATAGATACCCATCTATTCTCCATAGATACCCATCTATCCTCCATAGATACCATCTATTCACCATAGCTACCCATCTATTCCTCCATAGATACCCATCTATTCTCCATAGATACCCATCTATCCTCCATAGATACCCATCTATTCTCCATAGATACCCATCTATCCTCCATAGATACCCATCTATTCTCCATAGATACCCATCTATTCTCCATAGATACCCATCTATTCTCCATAGATACCCATCTATCCTCCATAGATACCCATCTATTCTCCATAGATACCCATCTATCTCCATAGATACCCATCTATCCTCCATAGATACCCATCTATCCTCCATAGATACCCATCTATCCTCCATAGATACCCATCTATCCTCCATAGATACCCATCTATTCTCCATAGATACCCATCTATCCTCCATAGATACCCATCTATTCTCCATAGATACCCATCTATTCTCCATAGATACCCATCTATCCTCCATAGATACCCATCTATTCTCCATAGATACCCATCTATTCTCCATAGATACCCATCTATTCTCCATAGATACCCATCTATCCTCCATAGATACCCATCTATTCTCCATAGATACCCATCTATCCTCCATAGATACCCATCTATTCTCCATAGATACCCATCTATCCTCCATAGATACCCATCTATTCTCCATAGATACCCATCTATCCTCCATAGATACCCATCTATCCTCCATAGATACCCATCTATCTCCATAGATACCCATCTATCTCCATAGATACCCATCTATTCTCCATAGATACCCATCTATCCTCCATAGATACCCATCTATTCTCCATAGATACCCATCTATTCTCCATAGATACCCATCTATCCTCCATAGATACCCATCTATTCTCCATAGATACCCATCTATCCTCCATAGATACCCATCTATTCTCCATAGATACCCATCTATTCTCCATAGATACCCATCTATCCTCCATAGATACCCATCTATCCTCCATAGATACCCATCTATTCCTCCATAGATACCCATCTATCCTCCATAGATACCCATCTATCTCCATAGATACCCATCTATCCTCCATAGATACCCATCTATCCTCCATAGATACCCATCTATCTCCATAGATACCATCCATCCTCCATAGATACCCATCTATTCTCCATAGATACCCATCTATTCTCCATAGATACCCATCTATTCTCCATAGATACCCATCTATCCTCCATAGATACCCATCTATCCTCCATAGATACCCATCTATTCTCCATAGATACCCATCTATCCTCCATAGATACCCATCTATTCTCCATAGATACCCATCTATCCTCCATAGATACCCATCTATTCTCCATAGATACCCATCTATTCTCCATAGATACCCATCTATCCTCCATAGATACCCATCTATCCTCCATAGATACCCATCTATTCTCCATAGATACCCATCTATCCTCCATAGATACCCATCTATCCTCCATAGATACCCATCTATTCTCCATAGATACCCATCTATTCTCCATAGATACCCATCTATCCTCCATAGATACCCATCTATTCTCCATAGATACCCATCTATCCTCCATAGATACCCATCTATCTCCATAGATACCCATCTATTCTCCATAGATACCCATCTATTCTCCATAGATACCCATCTATCCTCCATAGATACCCATCTATTCTCCATAGATACCATCTATTCTCCATAGATACCCATCTATTCTCCGTAGATACCATCTATCCTCCATAGATACCCATCTATCCTCCATAGATACCATCTATCCTCCATAGATACCCATCTATTCTCCATAGATACCATCTATCCTCCATAGATACCCATCTATCTCCATAGATACCAATCTATTCTCCATAGATACCCATCTATTCTCCATAGATACCCATCTATCCTCCATAGATACCCATCTATCCTCCATAGATACCCATCTATCCTCCATAGATACCCATCTATTCTCCATAGATACCCATCTATCCTCCATAGATACCCATCTATTCTCCATAGATACCCATCTATCCTCCATAGATACCCATCTATTCTCCATAGATACCCATCTATCCTCCATAGATACCCATCTATTCTCCATAGATACCCATCTATCCTCCATAGATACCCATCTATTCTCCATAGATACCCATCTATCCTCCATAGATACCCATCTATTCTCCATAGATACCCATCTATCCTCCATAGATACCCATCTATCCTCCATAGATACCCATCTATTCTCCATAGATACCCATCTATCCTCCATAGATACCCATCTATTCTCCATAGATACCCATCTATCCTCCATAGATACCCATCTATCCTCCATAGATACCCATCTATTCTCCATAGATACCCATCTATTCTCCATAGATAGCCATCTATTCTCCATAGATAACCATCTATCCTCCATAGATACCCATCTATCCTCCATAGAGACCCATCTATCCTCCATAGATACCCATCTATTCTCCATAGATAGCCATCTATCCTCCATAGATACCCATCTATCCTCCATAGATAGCCATCAGTTCTCCATAGATACCCATCTATCCTCCATAGATACCCATCTATCCTCCATAGATACCCATCTATCTCCATAGATACCCATCTATCCTCCATAGATACCCATCTATCCTCCATAGATACCCATCTATTCTCCATAGATACCCATCTATCCTCCATAGATACCCATCTATCCTCCATAGATACCCATCTATTCTCCATAGATACCCATCTATCTCCATAGATACCCATCTATTCTCCATAGATACCCATCTATCCTCCATAGATACCCATCTATCTCCATAGATACCCATCTATTCTCCATAGATACCCATCTATCCTCCATAGATACCCATCTATCTCCATAGATACCCATCTATCCTCCATAGATACCCATCTATCCTCCATAGATACCCATCTATCCTCCATAGATACCCATCTATCTCCATAGATACCCATCTATCCTCCATAGATACCCATCTATCCTCCATAGATACCCATCTATTCTCCATAGATACCCATCTATCCTCCATAGATACCCATCTATTCTCCATAGATACCCATCTATTCTCCATAGATACCCATCTATCCTCCATAGATACCCATCTATCTCCATAGATACCCATCTATTCTCCATAGATACCCATCTATTCTCCATAGATACCCATCTATTCTCCATAGATAGCCATCTATCCTCCATAGATACCCATCTATTCCTCCATAGATACCCATCTATCTCCATAGATACCCATCTATCCTCCATAGATACCCATCTATCCTCCATAGATACCCATCTATTCTCATAGATACCCATCTATCCTCCATAGATACCCATCTATCCTCCATAGATACCCATCTATTCCTCCATAGATACCCATCTATTCTCCATAGATACCCATCTATCCTCCATAGATACCCATCTACTCTCCATAGATACCCATCTATTCTCCATAGATACCCATCTATTCTCCATAGATACCCATCTATCCTCCATAGATACCCATCTATCCTCCATAGATACCCATCTATTCTCCATAGATACCCATCTATTCTCCATAGATACCCATCTATCCTCCATAGATACCCATCTATCTTCCATAGATACCCATCTATTCTCCATAGATACCCATCTATCCTCCATAGATACCCATCTATTCTCCATAGATACCCATCTATCCTCCATAGATACCCATCTATTCTCCATAGATACCCATCTATTCTCCATAGATACCCATCTATCCTCCATAGATACCCATCTATTCTCCATAGATACCCATCTATCTCCATAGATACCCATCTATCTCCATAGATACCCATCTATCTCCATAGATACCCATCTATCCTCCATAGATACCCATCTATTCTCCATAGATACCCATCTATTCTCCATAGATACCCATCTATCCTCCATAGATACCCATCTATCCTCCATAGATACCCATCTATCCTCCATAGATACCCATCTATCCTCCATAGATACCCATCTATCCTCCATAGATACCCATCTATCTCCATAGATACCCATCTATTCTCCATAGATACCCATCTATTCTCCATAGATACCCATCTATCCTCCATAGATACCCATCTATCCTCCATAGATACCCATCTATTCTCCATAGATACCCATCTATCCTCCATAGATACCCATCTATCTCCATAGATACCCATCTATTCTCCATAGATACCCATCTATTCTCCATAGATACCCATCTATCTCCATAGATACCCATCTATTCTCCATAGATACCCATCTATTCTCCATAGATACCATCTATCCTCCATAGATACCCATCTATTCTCCATAGATACCCATCTATTCTCCATAGATACCCATCTATCCTCCATAGATACCCATCTATCCTCCATAGATACCCATCTATCTCCATAGATACCCATCTATTCTCCATAGATACCCATCTATCCTCCATAGATACCCATCTATCCTCCATAGATACCCATCTATCCTCCATAGATACCCATCTATTCTCCATAGATACCCATCTATTCTCCATAGATACCCATCTATCTCCATAGATACCCATCTATTCTCCATAGATACCCATCTATTCTCCATAGATACCCATCTATTCTCCATAGATAACCATCTATCCTCCATAGATACCCATCTATCCTCCATAGATACCCATCTATCTCCATAGATACCCATCTATCTCCATAGATACCCATCTATTCTCCATAGATACCCATCTATCTCCATAGATACCCATCTATTCTCCATAGATACCCATCTATTCTCCATAGATACCCATCTATCTCCATAGATACCCATCTATTCTCCATAGATACCCATCTATCCTCCATAGATACCCATCTATTCTCCATAGATACCCATCTATTCTCCATAGATACCATCTATCCTCCATAGATACCCATCTATCTCCATAGATACCCATCTATTCTCCATAGATACCCATCTATTCTCCATAGATACCCATCTATCCTCCATAGATACCCATCTATTCTCCATAGATACCCATCTATCTCCATAGATACCCATCTATCTCCATAGATACCCATCTATCCTCCATAGATACCCATCTATTCTCCATAGATACCCATCTATTCTCCATAGATACCCATCTATTCTCCATAGATACCCATCTATTCTCCATAGATACCCATCTATTCTCCATAGATACCCATCTATTCTCCATAGATACCCATCTATCCTCCATAGATACCCATCTATTCTCCATAGATACCCATCTATCTCCATAGATACCCATCTATCCTCCATAGATACCCATCTATCCTCCATAGATACCCATCTATTCTCCATAGATACCCATCTATCCTCCATAGATACCCATCTATTCTCCATAGATACCCATCTATCCTCCATAGATACCCATCTATTCTCCATAGATACCCATCTATTCTCCATAGATACCCATCTATCCTCCATAGATACCCATCTATTCTCCATAGATACCCATCTATTCTCCATAGATACCCATCTATCCTCCATAGATACCCATCTATCTCCATAGATACCCATCTATCCTCCATAGATACCCATCTATTCTCCATAGATACCCATCTATTCTCCATAGATACCCATCTATCCTCCATAGATACCCATCTATCCTCCATAGATACCCATCTATCCTCCATAGATACCCATCTATCCTCCATAGATACCCATCTATCCTCCATAGATACCCATCTATTCTCCATAGATACCCATCTATTCTCCATAGATACCCATCTATTCTCCATAGATACCCATCTATCCTCCATAGATACACATCTATCCTCCATAGATACCCATCTATTCTCCATAGATACCCATCTATCCTCCATAGATACCCATCTATTCTCCATAGATACCCATCTATTCTCCATAGATACCCATCTATTCTCCATAGATACCCATCTATTCTCCATAGATACCCATCTATTCTCCATAGATACCCATCTATTCTCCATAGATACCCATCTATTCTCCATAGATACCCATCTATTCTCCATAGATACCCATCTATTCTCCATAGATAGCCATCTATCCTCCATAGATACCCATCTATCCTCCATAGATACCCATCTATTCTCCATAGATACCCATCTATTCTCCATAGATACCATCTATCCTCCATAGATACCCATCTATCCTCCATAGATACCCATCTATCCTCCATAGATACCCATCTATCCTCCATAGATACCCATCTATCTCCATAGATACCCATCTATTCTCCATAGATACCCATCTATTCTCCATAGATACCCATCTATTCTCCATAGATACCCATCTATTCTCCATAGATACCCATCTATCTCCATAGATACCCATCTATCTCCATAGATACCCATCTATTCTCCATAGATACCCATCTATTCTCCATAGATACCCATCTATTCTCCATAGATACCCATCTATCCTCCATAGATACCCATCTATCCTCCATAGATACCCATCTATCCTCCATAGATACCCATCTATTCTCCATAGATACCCATCTATCCTCCATAGATACCCATCTATTCTCCATAGATACCCATCTATTCTCCATAGATACCCATCTATCCTCCATAGATACCCATCTATCCTCCATAGATACCCATCTATTCTCCATAGATACCCATCCATCCTCCATACATACCCATCAATTCTACACAGATACCCATCCATCCTCCATAGATACCCATCTATTCTCCATAGATACCCATCCATTGTCCATAGATACCCATCTATTCTCCATAGATACCAATCTATCCTCCATAGATACCCATCTATCCTCCATAGATACCCATCTATTCTCCATAGATATCCATCTATCCTCCATAGAAACACATCTATTCTGCGTAGATACCCATCTATCCTTCATAGATACCCATCTATCCTCCATAGATACCCATCTATTCTCCATAGATACCCATCTATTCTCCATAGATACCCATCTATTCTCCAAAGATACCCATCTATCCTCCATAGATACCCATCCATCCTCCATAGAGACCCATCCATCCTCCATAGATACCCATCTATTCTCCATAGATACCATCTATTCTCCATAGATACCCATCTATCCTCCATGGATACCCATCTATCCGCCATAGATACCCATCTATCCTCCATAGATGCACATCTATCCTCCATAGATACCCATCTATCCTCCATAGATACCATCTATCCTCCATAGATACACATCTATCCTCCATAGATACCATCTATCCTCCATAGATACCCATCTATCCTCCATAGATACCCATCTATTCTCCATAGATACCCATCTATCTCCATAGATACCCATCTATTCTCCATGCATACCCATCTATTCTCCATAGATACCATCTATTCTCCATAGATACCCATCTATCCTCCATAGATACCCATCT
The DNA here is from genome assembly GCA_030390025.1 of Squalus acanthias. Taxonomy (NCBI): domain Eukaryota; kingdom Metazoa; phylum Chordata; class Chondrichthyes; order Squaliformes; family Squalidae; genus Squalus; species Squalus acanthias. The sequence goes on along the minus strand of CM059428.1, from coordinate 67,043,345 downwards.
ATCCTCCATAGATACCCATCTATCTCCATAGATACCCATCTATTCTCCATAGATAGCCATCTATCCTCCATAGATACCCATCTATTCTCCTTAGATACCCATCTATCCTCCATAGATACCCATCTGTTCTCATAGATACCCATCTATTCTCCATAGATACCCATCTATCCTCCATAGATACCCATCTATTCTCCATAGATACCCATCTATCCTCCATAGATACTCATCTATTCTCCATAGATACCTATCTATTCTCCATAGAGAGCCAGCTATTCTCCATAGATACCCATCTATCCTCCATAGATACCCATCTATCCTCAATACATACCCATCTATTCTCCATAGATACCCAGCTATTCTCCATAGATACCTATCTATCCTCCATAGATAGCCATCTATCCTCCATAGATTGCCATCTACCCTCCATACATACCCAACTATCCTCCATAGTTACCCATCTATCCTCCATAGATACCCGTCAATCCTCCATAGATACCCATCTATCCTCCCTAGATACCCATCTATTCTCCATAGATACTCATCTATCCTACATAGATACCCATCTATTCTCCATAGATACCCATCTATTCTCCATAGATACCCATCTATTCTCCATAGATATCCATCTATCCTCCATAGATACCCATCTATCCTCCATAGATACCCATCTATTCTCCATAGATACCCATCTATCCTCCATAGATACCCATCTATTCTCCATAGATACCCATCCATCCTCCATAAATAGCCATCTATTCTGCATAGATACCCATGTATTCTCCATGGATACCCATCTATCCTCCATAGATACCCATCTATCCTCCATAGATACCCATCTATTCTCCATAGATACCCATCTATCCTCCATAGATACCCATCCATCCTCCATAGATACCCATCTATTCTCCATAGATACACATCTATTCTCCATAGATACCCATCTATCCTCCATAGAGACCCATCTATTCTCCATAGATAGCCATCTATCCTACATAGATACCCATCTATCTTCCATAGATACCCATCTAATTTCCATAGATACCCATCAATTCTCCATAGATACCAATCTATCCTCCAGAGATACCCATCTATTCTCCATAGATACGCATCTATTCTCCATAGATACCCATCTGTTCTCCATAGATATCCATCTATCCTCCATAGATACCCATCCATCCTCCATAGATACAATCTATCCTCCATAGATACCCATCTATTCTCCATAGATACCATCCATCCTCCATAGATACCCATCTATTCTCCGTAGATACCAATCTATTCTCCATAGATACCCATCTATTCTCCATAGATACCCATCTATCCTCCATAGATACCCATCTATCCTCCATAGATACCCATCTATCCTCCATAGATACCCATCTATTCTCCATAGATACCCATCTATCCTCCACAGATATCCATCTATTCACCATAGATACCCATCTATCCTCCATAGATGCCCATCTATTCTCCATATATACCCATCTATCCTCCATAGATACCCATCTATTCTCCATAGATACCCATCTATCCTCCATAGATACCCATCTATTCTCCATAGATACCCATCTATCCTCCATAGATACCCATCTATCCTCCATAGAGACCCATCTATCCTCCATAGATACCCATCTATTCTCCATAGATACCATCTATTCTCCATAGATACCCATCTATCCTCCATAGATACCCATCTATCCTCCATAGATACCCATCTATCCTCCATAGATACCCATCTATCCTCCATAGATACACATCTATTCTCCATAGATATCCATCTATCCTCCATAGATACCCATCTATCCTCCATAGATACCCATCTATCTCCATAGATACCCATCTATCCTCCATAGATACCCATCTATTCTCCATAGATACCCATCTATCTCCATAGATACCATCTATTCTCCATAGATACCCATCTATCCTCCATAGATACCCATCTATCCTCCATAGATACCCATCTATACTCCATAGATACCCATCTATTCTCCATAGATACCATCTATCCTCCATAGATACCCATCTATTCTCCATAGATACCCATCTATCCTCCATAGATACCCATCTTTCTCCATAGATACCTATCTATTCTCCATAGATACCCATCTATCCTCCATAGATAGCCATCTATTCTCCATAGATACCCATCTATCCTCCATAGATACCCATCTATTCTCCATAGATACCCATCTATTCTCCATAGATAGCCATCTATTCTCCATAGATACCCATCTATCCTCCATAGATACCCATCTATCCTCAATACATACCCATCTATTCTCCATAGATACCCAGCTATTCTCCATAGATAACTCTCTATCCTCCATAGATAGCCATCTATCCTCCATAGATTGCCATCTACACTCCATACATACCCAACTATCCTCCATAGTTACCCATCTATCCTCCATAGATACCCGTCAATCCTCCATAGATACCCATCTATCCTCGCTAGATACCCATCTATTCTCCATAGATACTCATCTATCCTACATAGATACCCATCTATTCTCCATAGATACCCATCTATTCTCCATAGATACCCATCTATCCTCCATAGATACCCATCTATTCTCCATAGATACTCATCTATCCTACATAGATACCCATCTATTCTCCATAGATACCCATCTATTCTCCATAGATAGCCATCTATCCTCCATAGATAACAATCAATCCTGCATAGATACCCATCTATCCTCCATAGATACCCATTTATCCTCCATAGATACCCAACTATTCTCCATAGATACCCATCTATTCTCCATAGATACCCATCTATTCTCCATAGATACCCATCTATTCTCCATAGATACCCATCTATTCTCCATAGATACCCATCTATTCTCCATAGATACCCATCTATTCTCCATAGATACCCATCTATCTCCATAGATACCCATCTATTCTCCATAGATACCCATCTATTCTCCATAGATACCATCTATCCTCATAGATACCCATCTATCCTCCATAGATACCCATCTATCCTCCATAGATACCCATCTATTCTCCATAGATACCCATCTATCCTCCATAGATACCCATCTATTCTCCATAGATACCCATCTATTCTCCATAGATACCCATCTATCCTCCATAGATACCCATCTATCCTCCATAGATACCCATCTATTCTCCATAGATACCCATCTATCCTCCATAGATACCCATCTATTCTCCATAGATACCCATCTATCCTCCATAGATACCCATCTATTCTCCATAGATACCCATCTATTGTCCATAGATACCCATCTATTCTCCATAGATACCAATCTATCCTCCATAGATACCCATCTATCCTCCATAGATACCCATCTATTCTCCATTGATATCCATCTATCCTCCATAGAAACACATCTATTCTGCGTAGATACCCATCTATCCTTCATAGATACCCATCTATCCTCCATAGATACCCATCTATTCTCCATGCATACCCATCTATTCTCCATAGATACCCATCTATTCTCCAAAAGATACCCATCTATCCTCCATAGATACCCATCCATCCTCCATAGAGACCCATCCATCCTCCATAGATACCCATCTATTCTCCATAGATACCATCTATTCTCCATGGATACCCAACTATCCTCCATGGATACCCATCTATCCGCCATAGATACCCATCTATCCTCCATAGATGCACATCTATCCTCCATGGATACCCATCTATCCTCCATAGATACTCATCTATCCTCCATTGATACACAGCTGTTCTCAATAGATATCCATCTATCCTCCATAGATACCCATCTATCCTCCATAGATACCCATCTATTCTCCATAGATACCCATCTATCCTCCATAGATACCCATCTATTCTCCATGCATACCCATCTATTCTCCATAGATAACCATCGATTCTCCAAAAGATACCAATCTATCCTCCATAGATACCCATCTATCCTCCATAGAGTCCCAGCTATACTCCATATATACCCATCTATTCTCCATAGATAGCCATCTATCCTCCATAGATACCCATCTATTCTCCTTTGATACCCATCTATCCTCCATAGTTACCCATCTGTTCTCATTGGAATCCTATCTATTCTCCATAGATGCCCATCTATCCTCCATAGATAGCCATCTATTCTCCATAAATACCCATCTATCCTCCATATATATCTATCTATTCTCCACAGATACCTATCTATTCTCCATAGAGAGCCAGCTATTCTCCATAGATACCCATCTATCCTCCATAGATACCCATCTATCCTCAATACATACCCATCTATTCTCCATAGATACCCAGCTATTCTCCATAGATAACTCTCTATCCTCCATAGATAGCCATCTATCCTCCATAGATTGCCATCTACCCTCCATACATACCCAACTATCCTCCATAGTTACCCATCTATCCTCCATAGATACCCGTCTATCCTCCATAGATACCCATCTATCCTCCCTAGATACCCATCTATTCTCCATAGATACTCATCTATCCTACATAGATACCCATCTATTCTCCATAGATACCCATCTATTCTCCATAGATACCCATCTATTCTCCATAGATATCCATCTATCCTCCATAGATACCCATCTATCCTCCATAGATACCCATCTATTCTCCATAGATACCCATCTATCCTCCATAGATACCCATCTATTCTCCATAGATACCCATCCATCCTCCATAGATAGCCATCTATTCTGCATAGATACCCATCTATTCTCCATAGATACCCATCTATCCTCCATAGATACCCATCTATCCTCCATAGATACCCATCTATTCTCCATAGATACCCATCTATCCTCCATAGATACCCATCCATCCTCCATAGATACCCATCTATTCTCCACAGATACGCATCTATTCTCTATAGATACCCATCTATCCTCCATAGAGACCCATCTATTCTCCATATATAGCCATCTATCCTACATAGATACCCATTATCTTCCATAGATACCCATCTAATTTCCATAGATACCCATCAATTCTCCATAGATACCAAATATCCTCCAGAGATACCCATCTATTCTCCATAGATACGCATCTATTGTCCATAGATACCCATCTGTTCTCCATAGATATCCATCTATCCTCCATAGATACCCATCCATCCTCCATAGATACAATCTATCCTCCATAGATACCCATCTATTCTCCATAGATACCATCCATCCTCCATAGATACCCATCTATTCTCCGTAGATACCAATCTATTCTCCATAGATTCCCATCTATTCTCCATAGATACCCATCTATCCTCCATAGATACCCATCTATCCTCCATAGATACCCATCTATCCTCCATAGATACCCATCTATTCTCCATAGATACCCATCTATCCTCCACAGATATCCATCTATTCACCATAGATACCCATCTATCCTCCATAGATGCCCATCTATTCTCCATATATACCCATCTATCCTCCATAGATACCCATCTATTCTCCATAGATACCCATCTATCCTCCATAGATACCCATCTATTCTCCATAGATACCCATCTATCCTCCATAGATACCCATCCATCCTCCATAGAGACCCATCCATCCTCCATAGATACCCATCTATTCTCCATAGATACCATCTATTCTCCATGGATACCCAACTATCCTCCATGGATACCCATCTATCCTCCATGGATACCCATCTATCCTCCATAGATACTCATCTATCCTCCATTGATACACAGCTGTTCTCAATAGATATCCATCTATCCTCCATAGATACCCATCTATCCTCCATAGATACCCATCTATTCTCCATAGATACCCATCTATCCTCCAAAGATACCCATCTATTCTCCATGCATACCCATCTATTCTCCATAGATAACCATCGATTCTCCAAAAGATACCAATCTATCCTCCATAGATACCCATCTATCCTCCATAGAGACCCAGCTATACTCCATATATACCCATCTATTCTCCATAGATAGCCATCTATCCTCCATAGATACCCATCTATTCTCCTTTGATACCCATCTATCCTCCATAGTTACCCATCTGTTCTCATTGGAATCCTATCTATTCTCCATAGATACCCATCTATCCTCCATAGATAGCCATCTATTCTCCATAGATACCCATCTATCCTCCATATATATCTATCTATTCTCCACAGATACCTATCTATTCTCCATAGAGAGCCAGCTATTCTCCATAGATACCCATCTATCCTCCATAGATACCCATCTATCCTCAATACATACCCATCTATTCTCCATAGATACCCAGCTATTCTCCATAGATAACTCTCTATCCTCCATAGATAGCCATCTATCCTCCATAGATTGCCATCTACACTCCATACATACCCAACTATCCTCCATAGTTACCCATCTATCCTCCATAGATACCCGTCAATCCTCCATAGATACCCATCTATCCTCGCTAGATACCCATCTATTCTCCATAGATACTCATCTATCCTACATAGATACCCATCTATTCTCCATAGATACCCACCTATTCTCCATAGATACCCATCTATTCTCCATAGATATCCATCTATCCTCCATAGATACCCATCTATCCTCCATAGATACCCATCTATTCTCCATAGATACCCATCTATCCTCCATAGATACCCATCTATTCTCCATAGATACCCATCCATCCTCCATAAATAGCCATCTATTCTGCATAGATACCCATGTATTCTCCATAGATAGCCATCTATCCTCCATAGATACCCATCTATCCTCCATAGATACCCATCTATCTCCATAGATACCAATCTATCCTCCATAGAGACCCACCTATCCTCCATAGATACCCATCTATTCTCCATAGATACCCATCTATCCTCCATAGATACCCATCTATCCTCCATAGATACCCATCTATTCTCCACAGATACGCATCTATTCTCTATAGATACCCATCTATCCTCCATAGAGACCCATCTATTCTCCATATATAGCCATCTATCCTACATAGATACCCATCTATCTTCCATAGATACCCATCTAATTTCCATAGATACCCATCAATTCTCCATAGATACCAAATATCCTCCAGAGATACCCATCTATTCTCCATAGATACGCATCTATTCTCCATAGATACCCATCTGTTCTCCATAGATATCCATCTATCCTCCATAGATACCCATCTATTCTCCGTAGATACCAATCTATTCTCCATAGATTCCCATCTATTCTCCATAGATACCCATCTATCCTCCATAGATACCCATCTATCCTCCATAGATACCCATCTATCCTCCATAGATACCCATCTATTCTCCATAGATACCCATCTATCCTCCACAGATATCCATCTATTCACCATAGATACCCATCTATCCTCCATAGATGCCCATCTATTCTCCATATATACCCATCTATCCTCCATAGATACCCATCTATTCTCCATAGATACCCATCTATCCTCCATAGATACCCATCTATTCTCCATAGATACCCATCTATCCTCCATAGATACCCATCTATCCTCCATAGATACCCATCTATTCTCCATAGATACCCATCCATCCTCCATAGATACCCATCTATTCTCCATAGATACCCATCTATCCTCCATAGATACCCATCTATCCTCCATAGATACCCATCTATTCTCCATAGATACCCATCTATTCTCCATAGATAGCCATATATTCTCCATAGATAACAATCTATCCTGCATAGATACCCATATATCCTCCATAGAGACCCAGCTATCCTCCATAGATACCCATCTATTCTCCATAGATAGCGATTTATCCTCCATAGATACCCATCTATCCTCCATAGATAGCCATCAGTTCTCCATAGATACCCATGTATCCTCCATAGATACCCATCTATCCTCCATAGATACCCATCTATTATCCATAGATACCCATCTATCCTCCATCGATACCCATCTGTCCTCCATAGATACCCATCTATGCTCCATAGACACCCATCCATCCTCCATAGATACCCATCTATCCTCCATAGATACCCCTCTATTCTCCATAGATACCCATCTAACCTCCATAGATAGCCATCTATTCTCCATAGATACCCATCCTTCCTCCATAGATACCCATCTATTCTGCATAGATACCCATCTATTCTCCATAGATACCCATCTATCCTCCATAGATACCCATCTATTCCCCATAGATACACATCTATTCTCCATAGATAGCCATCTATCCTCCATAGATACCCATCCATCCTCCATAGATACCCATCTATTCTCCACAGATACGCATCTATTCTCTATAGATACCCATCTATCCTCCATAGAGACCCATCTATTCTCCATATATAGCCATCTATCCTACATAGATACCCATCTATCTTCCATAGATACCCATCTAATTTCCATAGATACCCATCAATTCTCCATAGATACCAAATATCCTCCAGAGATATCCATCTATTCTCCATAGATACGCATCTATTGTCCATAGATACCCATCTGTTCTCCATAGATATCCATCTATCCTCCATAGATACCCTTCCATCCTCCATAGATACAATCTATCCTCCATAGATACCCATCTATTCTCCATAGATACCATCCATCCTCCATAGATACCCATCTATTCTCCGTAGATACCAATCTATTCTCCATAGATTCCCATCTATTCTCCATAGATACCCATCTATCCTCCATAGATACCCATCTATCCTCCATAGATACCCATCTATCCTCCATAGATACCCATCTATTCTCCATAGATACCCATCTATCCTCCACAGATATCCATCTATTCACCATAGATACCCATCTATCCTCCATAGATGCCCATCTATTCTCCATATATACCCATCTATCCTCCATAGATACCCATCTATTCTCCATAGATACCCATCTATCCTCCATAGATACCCATCTATTCTCCATAGATACCCATCTATCCTCCATAGATACCCATCCATCCTCCATAGAGACCCATCCATCCTCCATAGATACCCATCTATTCTCCATAGATACCATCTATTCTCCATGGATACCCAACTATCCTCCATGGATACCCATCTATCCTCCATGGATACCCATCTATCCTCCATAGATACTCATCTATCCTCCATTGATACACAGCTGTTCTCAATAGATATCCATCTATCCTCCATAGATACCCATCTATCCTCCATAGATACCCATCTATTCTCCATAGATACCCATCTATCCTCCAAAGATACCCATCTATTCTCCATGCATACCCATCTATTCTCCATAGATAACCATCGATTCTCCAAAAGATACCAATCTATCCTCCATAGATACCCATCTATCCTCCATAGAGACCCAGCTATACTCCATATATACCCATCTATTCTCCATAGATAGCCATCTATCCTCCATAGATACCCATCTATTCTCCTTTGATACCCATCTATCCTCCATAGTTACCCATCTGTTCTCATTGGAATCCTATCTATTCTCCATAGATACCCATCTATCCTCCATAGATAGCCATCTATTCTCCATAAATACCCATCTATCCTCCATATATATCTATCTATTCTCCACAGATACCTATCTATTCTCCATAGAGAGCCAGCTATTCTCCATAGATACCCATCTATCCTCCATAGATACCCATCTATCCTCAATACATACCCATCTATTCTCCATAGATACCCAGCTATTCTCCATAGATAACTCTCTATCCTCCATAGATAGCCATCTATCCTCCATAGATTGCCATCTACACTCCATACATACCCAACTATCCTCCATAGTTACCCATCTATCCTCCATAGATACCCGTCAATCCTCCATAGATACCCATCTATCCTCGCTAGATACCCATCTATTCTCCATAGATACTCATCTATCCTACATAGATACCCATCTATTCTCCATAGATACCCATCTATTCTCCATAGATACCCATCTATTCTCCATAGATATCCATCTGTCCTCCATAGATACCCATCTATCCTCCATAGATACCCATCTATTCTCCATAGATACCCATCTATCCTCCATAGATACCCATCTATTCTCCATAGATACCCATCCATCCTCCATAAATAGCCATCTATTCTGCATAGATACCCATGTATTCTCCATAGATAGCCATCTATCCTCCATAGATACCCATCTATCCTCCATAGATACCCATCTATCCTCCATAGATACCAATCTATCCTCCATAGAGACCCACCTATCCTCCATAGATACCCATCTATTCTCCATAGATACCCATCTATCCACCATAGATACCCATCCATCCTCCATAGATACCCATCTATTCTCCACAGATACGCATCTATTCTCTATAGATACCCATCTATCCTCCATAGAGACCCATCTATTCTCCATATATAGCCATCTATCCTACATAGATACCCATCTATCTTCCATAGATACCCATCTAATTTCCATAGATACCCATCAATTCTCCATAGATACCAAATATCCTCCAGAGATACCCATCTATTCTCCATAGATACGCATCTATTGTCCATAGATACCCATCTGTTCTCCATAGATATCCATCTATCCTCCATAGATACCCATCTATTCTCCGTAGATACCAATCTATTCTCCATAGATTCCCATCTATTCTCCATAGATACCCATCTATCCTCCATAGATACCCATCTATCCTCCATAGATACCCATCTATCCTCCATAGATACCCATCTATTCTCCATAGATACCCATCTATCCTCCACAGATATCCATCTATTCACCATAGATACCCATCTATCCTCCATAGATGCCCATCTATTCTCCATATATACCCATCTATCCTCCATAGATACCCATCTATTCTCCATAGATACCCATCTATCCTCCATAGATACCCATCTATTCTCCATAGATACCCATCTATCCTCCATAGATACCCATCTATCCTCCATAGATACCCATCTATTCTCCATAGATACCCATCCATCCTCCATAGATACCCATCTATTCTACATAGATACCCATCTATCCTCCATAGATACCCATCTATCCTCCATAGATACCCATCTATTCTCCATAGATACCCATCTATTCTCCATAGATAGCCATATATTCACCATAGATAACAATCTATCCTGCATAGATACCCATATATCCTCCATAGAGACCCAGCTATCCTCCATAGATACCCATCTATTCTCCATAGATAGCGATTTATCCTCCATAGATACCCATCTATCCTGCATAGATAGCCATCAGTTCTCCATAGATAGCCATGTATCCTCCATAGATACCCATCTATCCTCCATAGATACCCTTCTATTATCCATAGATACCCATCTATCCTCCATCGATACCCATCTGTCCTCCATAGATACCCATCTATGCTCCATAGACACCCATCCATCCTCCATAGATACCCATCTATCCTCCATAGATACCCCTCTATTCTCCATAGATACCCATCTAACCTCCATAGATAGCCATCTATTCTCCATAGATACCCATCCTTCCTCCATAGATACCCATCTATTCTGCATAGATACCCATCTATTCTCCATAGATACCCATCTATCCTCCATAGATACCCATCTATTCCCCATAGATACACATCTATTCTCCATAGATAGCCATCTATCCTCCATAGATAACAATCTATCCTACATAGATACCCATCTATCCTCCATAGATACCCATTTATCTTCCATAGATACCCAACTGTTCTCCATAGATACGCATCTATTCTCCAATGATACCCATCTATTCTCCGTAGATACCCATCTATTCTCCGTAGATACCCATCTATTCTCCTAGATACCCACCTATTCTCCGTAGATACCCATCTATTCTCCATAGATACACTTCTATTCTACGTAGATACCCATCTATTCTCCATAGATACCCATCTATTCTCCATGGATAGCCATCTATCCTCCATGGATACCCATCTATCCTCCATAGATACGCATCTATTCTCCATATATACCCATCTATTCTCCATAGATAGCCATCTATCCTCCATAGATAACAATCTATCCAGCATAGATACCCATATATCCTCCATAGAGACCCCGCTATCCTCCATAGATACCCATCTATTCTCCATAGATAGCCATGTATCCTCCATAGATACCCATCTATCCTCCATAGATACCCATCTATTATCCATAGATACCCATCTATCCTCCATCGATACCCATCTGTCCTCCATAGATACCCATCTATGCTCCATAGACACCCATCCATCCTCCATAGATACCCATCTATCCTCCATAGATACCCCTCTATTCTCCATAGATACCCATCTAACCTCCATAGATAGCCATCTATTCTCCATAGATACCCATCCTTCCTCCATAGATACCCATCTATTCTGCATAGATACCCATCTATTCTCCATAGATACCCATCTATCCTCCATAGATACCCATCTATTCTCCATAGATACACATCTATTCTCCATAGATAGCCATCTATCCTCCATAGATAACAATCTATCCTACATAGATACCCATCTATCCTCCATAGATATCCATTTATCTTCCATAGATACCCAACTGTTCTCCATAGATACGCATCTATTCTCCAATGATACCCATCTATTCTCCGTAGATACCCATCTATTCTCCGTAGATACCCATCTATTCTCCTAGATACCCACCTATTCTCCGTAGATACCCATCTATTCTCCATAGATACACTTCTATTCTACGTAGATACCCATCTATTCTCCATAGATACCCATCTATTCTCCATGGATAGCCATCTATCCTCCATGGATACCCATCTATCCTCCATAGATACCCATCTATTCTCCATATATACCCATCTATTCTCCATAGATAGCCATCTATCCTCCATAGATAACAATCTATCCAGCATAGATACCCATATATCCTCCATAGAGACCCCGCTATCCTCCATAGATACCCATCTATTCTCCATAGATAGCCATCTATCCTCCATAGATACCCATCTATCCTCCATAGATACCCATCTGTTCTCCATAGATACCCATCTATTCTCCATAGATAGCCATCTATCCTCCATAGATAACAATCTATCCAGCATAGATACCCATATATCCTCCATAGAGACCCAGCTGTCCTCCATAGATACCCATCTATCCTCCATTGATACCCATCTGTTCTCCATAGATACCCATCTATGCTCCATAGATACCCATCTGTTCTCCATAGATACCCATCTATTCTCCATAGATACCCATCTATTCTCCATAGATACCCATCTATCCTCCATAGATACCCTTCTATCCTCCATAGATTCCCATCTATCCTCCATAGATACCCATCTATCCTCCATTGATACCCATCTGTTCTCCATAGATACCCATCTATGCTCCATAGATACCCATCCATCCTCCATAGATACCCATCTATCCTCCATAGATACCCATCTATTCTCCATAGATAACCATCTATCCTCCATAGATACCCATCTATTCTGCATAGATACCCAACTAACCTCCATGGATAGCCATCTATTCTCCATGGATACCCATCCATCCTCCATAGATACCCATCTATTCTGCATAGATACCCATCTATTCTCCATAGATACCCATCTATCCTCCATAGATACCCATCTATTCTCGATAGATACCCATCTATTCTCCATAGATACCCATCTATCCTCCATAGATACCCATCTATCTTCCATAGAGACCCATGCATCCTCCATAGATACCCTTCTATTCTCCATAGAAACCTTCTATTCTCCATAGATAGCCATCTATCCTCCATAGATACCCATCTATCCTCCATAGATACCCATCTATCCTCCATAGATACCAATCTATCCTCCATAGAGACCCACCTATCCTCCATAGATACCCATCTATTCTCCGTAGATACCCATCTATTCTCCATAGATACCCATCTATTCTCCATAGATACCCATCTATCCTCCATAGATACCCATCTATCCTCCATAGATACCCATCTATTCTCCATAGATACCCATCTATCCTCCATAGATACCCATCTATTCTCCATAGATACCCATCTATTCTCCATAGATACCCATCTATTCTCCATAGATACACCTCTTTTCTCCGTAGATACCCATCTATTCTCCATAGATACCCATCTATTCTCCATAGATACACCTCTTTTCTCCGTAGATACCCATCTATTCTCCATAGATACCCATCTATTCTCCATAGATAGCCATCTATCCTCCATGGATACCCATCTATCCTCCATAGATACCCATCTATTCTCCATTGATACCCATCTATTCTACATAGATAGCAATCTATCCTCCATAGATAACAATCAATCCTGCATAGATACCCATCTATCCTCCATAGATACCCATTTATCCTCCATAGATACCCAACTATTCTCCATAGATACCCATCTATTCTCCATAGATACCCATCTATTCTCCGTAGATACCCATCTCTTCTCCATAGATGCCCATCTATTCTCCGTAGATACCCATCTATTCTCCATAGATACCCATCTATTCTCCATAGATACACTTCTACTCTACGTAGATACCCATCTATTCTCCTTAGATACCCATCTATTTTCCACGGATAGACATCTATCCTCCATGGATACCCATCTATCCTCCATAGATACCCATCTATTCTCCATAGATACTCATCTATTCTCCATAGATAGCCATCTATCCTCCATAGATTACAATCTATCCTGCATAGATACCCATATATCCTCCATAGAGACCCAGCTATCCTCCATAGATACCCATCTATTCTCCATAGATAGCCATCTATCCTCCATAGATACACATCTATTCTCCATAGATACCCATCTATTCTCCATTGATACCCATCTATTCTCCATAGATACCCACCTATCCTCCATAGATACCCATCTCTTCTCCATAGATACCCATCTATCCTCCATAGATACCCATCTATTCTCCATAGATAGCCATCTATCCTCCATGGAGACCCATCTATTCTCCATAGATACCCATCTATTCTCCATCGATAGCCATCTGTCCTCCATATATTCCCATCTATCCTCCATAGACACCCATCTATCCTCCATAGGTAGCCATCTATCCTCCATAGATACCCATCCATCCTCCATAGATACCCATCTATCCTCCATAGATACCCATCTATTCTCCATAGATAACCATCTATCCTCCATAGATACCCATCTATTCTGCATAGATACCCAACTAACCTCCATGGATAGCCATCTATTCTCCATGGATACCCATCCATCCTCCATATATACCCATCTATTCTGCATAGATACCCATCTATTTTCCATAGATACCCATCTATCCTCCATAGATACCCATCTATTCTCCATAGATACCCATCTATTCTCCATAGATACCCATCTATCCTCCATAGATACCCATCTATCTTCCATAGAGACCCATCCATCCTCCATAGATGCCCTTCTATTCTCCATAGAAACCTTCTATTCTCCATAGATAGCCATCTATCCTCCATAGATACCCATCTATCCTCCATAGATACCCATCTATCCTCCATAGATACCGATCTATCCTCCATAGAGACCCACCTATCCTCCATAGATACCCATCTATTCTCCATAGATACCCATCTATTCTCCATAGATACCCATCTATTCTCCATAGATACCCATCTATCCTCCATAGATACCCATCTATCCTCCAAAGATAACCATCTATTCTCCATAGATACCCATCTATCCTCCATAGATACCCATCTATTCTCCATAGATAGCCATCTATCCTCCATAGATACCCATCTATTCTGCACAGACACCCATCTATCCTCCATAGATACCCATCTATCCTCCATAGATTCCCATCTATTCTCCATAGATACCCATCCATCCTCCGTAGATACCCATCTATTCTCCATAGATTCCCATCTATTCTCCATAGATACCCATCTATTCACCATAGATACCCATCTATCCTCCATAGATACCCATCTATCCTCCATAGATACCCATCTCTTCTCCATAGATACCCATCTATCCTCCATAGATACACATCTATTCTCCATAGATACCCATCTATCCTCCATAGATACCCATCTATCCTCCATAGTTACCCATCTATCCTCCATAGATACCCATCTATTCTCCATAGATACCCATCTATTCTCCATAGATACCCATCTATTCTCCATAGATACACCTCTTTTCTCCGTAGATACCCATCTATTCTCCATAGATACCCATCTATTCTCCATATATAGCCATCTATCCTCCATCGATACCCATCTATCCTCCATAGATACCCATCTATTCTCCATTGATACCCATCTATTCTCCATAGATAGCCATCTATCCTCCATAGACAACAATCTATCCTGCATAGATACCCATCTATCCTCCATAGATACCCATTTATCCTCCATAGATACCCAACTATTCTCCATAGATACCCATCTATTCTCCATAGATACCCATCTATTCTCCGTAGATACCCATCTCTTCTCCATAGATGCCCATCTATTCTCCGTAGATACCCATCTATTCTCCATAGATACCCATCTATTCTCCATAGATACACTTCTATTCTACGTAGATACCCATCTATTCTCCGTAGATACCCATCTCTTCTCCATAGATGCCCATCTATTCTCCGTAGATACCCATCTATTTTCCATGGATAGCCATCTATCCTCCATGGATACCCATCTATCCTCCATAGATACCCATCTATTCTCCATAGATACCCATCTATTCTCCATAGATAGCCATCTATCCTCCATAGATTACAATCTATCCTGCATAGATACCCATATATCCTCCATAGAGACCCAGCTATCCTCCATAGATACCCATCTATTCTCCATAGATAGCCATCTATTCTCCATAGATACACTTCTATTCTACGTAGATACCCATCTATTCTCCTTAGATACCCATCTATTCTCCATAGATACACTTCTATTCTACGTAGATACCCATCTATTCTCCTTAGATACCCATCTATTTTCCATGGATAGCCATCTATCCTCCATGGATACCCATCTATCCTCCATAGATACCCATCTATTCTCCATAGATACCCATCTATTCTCCATAGATAGCCATCTATCCTCCATAGATTACAATCTATTCTGCATAGATACCCATATATCCTCCATAGAGACCCAGCTATCCTCCATAGATACCCATCTATTCTCCATAGATACCCATCTATTCTCCATTGATACCCATCTATCCTCCATAGTTACCCACCTATCCTCCATAGATACCCATCTATTCTCCATAGATACCCATTTATCCTCCATAGATACCCATCTATTCTCCATAGATAGCCATCTATCCTCCATGGAGACCCATCTATTCTCCATAGATACCCATCTATCCTCCATAGATACCCATCTATCCTCCATAGGTAGCCATCTATCCTCCATAGATAGCCATCTATTCTCCATAGATACCTATCTATTCGCCATAGATACCCATCTATTCTCCATAGATACCCATCTATTCTCCATAGATAGCCATCTATTCTCCATAGATACCCATCTATTCTCCATAGATAGCCATCTATCCTCCATAGATACCCATCTATTCGCAATAGATAGCCATCTATTCTGCATAGAGACCATGGGGGAAAAATTCAGCTGCTTGCGCCTCCCGTTAGCGCCTTAAGAGGGCGCTAATGGGGCGTAAAGCAGCTAACGCCCGGGCGCAGCGCCGCCCATGCCTCCCGTAAAATTCAGCGGGAGGTTAGCGGCGGAGCCAGCCGGTAGCGCCCTGTGGCGCTGCGCCGCCGGCGATGACGTCATCGCCGTGCGCAGCACCCCGCTCGCGCTCCAGCCGCGATCTTCAGTCGCGCCCCCTGATTTACCGCCAGACGCTATGTCCGACAGGTTCAGGGAGGCGTACGTGCGGCCGGGGCGGTGATATTTAAAGGGGAGGTGGCAGGCGGCCATTTTTGTTGCTGGCCGCCTGCCAGCACCTGCCCCCGTTGCTGTCCCCGGCCCCCGTGAAGCCCCCCCACCGTGAAGTTCCGGCTGCGCTCCAAGAGCCCGGCACTTCTCTTGAGTGCCGGGCTCTTTTGCCGGCACTCCCGATCCCTGGGGGCCCAGCTGGGCCCCGGTTCGCGCTGTGCAGGGTCCCTCCCCTTTAAGAAGGGGAGGAAGGCCTGCAATACCGCGGCGCGACGTGCCGCAGCGCCTGGCGCTGCGGCACGTAGCGCCAGGATATTCCCTCGCAGCGCCCCAAGAGGGATGCGGGGTGCTTCCAGTGGCGCCCCGCTTCCCTCTTGGGGCGCAACCACTGAAGTTCCGGCGCGGGGCCGCTAATTTTTTTCGTGGCGCTAAAAGTCACGCCCCGGCGAGGTTAGCGCCCCAAATGGGGCGCGACTCAATTTTTACCCCCATGTGTTTCTCTGAGCGGCGCATTAGCAGCTCCATGCAGGTGGCCATCCTAACCATCGAAGAGCCTACAGTCACCATTGCCTGGACACGGTGGTGCTCATATTGGCGATGGACCCCTCCATTCTCTGAACATTTGTATACATCGCGGTCGCAAATCCTGTCAGAGCCTCCTGCACTTCTTCCAGTCCCTCCAGAATCACCCTCTTTCTGGATGGCCCCCAAGGCTCAGCGTCTGCATGCAGCTGAGCAGAGCTGGGAGTGTCCTGCATCCACCAGCGAGGAATCTACATTGCTGTCCCTGTCTCCACCATCTGCTCTTGCTCACTGGTGACTTGTGTCACACCAGGTGACAACAATACTCTATCTCGCGTGGGACCTACCGAGGAGTGCGTCTCTGCACTTGTGCTGAGTGTGGTTATGTCTGATGACACTGTGCCCTCAGAGGCTGGAGGCTCCTCTGATGATTGTCTTCCTCTTCCTCCTGGATAGTGGGGGGTGGGGGGCTGCTCTTGATGGACCTGTGGGAGAGTTAAGAGATGATTTACATATGCCATATGATGCATGGGTACAGATACCATTATGCACATGATGACCATTCACTGGCTGCTGACATCAGCCCCCATATGAGTGACTGATGTATGCCATGTAGCTGTATGGTATGTAATTCTGTCACCAGGTTGCTGAGATGTCCCCCTCTCTCCGTCTCCCACCTCCAGCTGCTCGGCCACTCCCGATACTTCCAACGCAGCCTCCTCTGCTGTTGTGAGGGTGGCAAATGATGGAGGCCCACCTCCAGTTCTCTCCCTCTCTCTCTTATTGTGCGCTCTCTTTTCCTGCAAGGAGGGAAAGAAGAAAAGGTTGAATGAGAGTGAAAGAATGAGTGTAAGGAATGCATGGGTTACATCTTTAGAGGGAGAATATGATGGATTGGGGTGGCAATGCCAAGTGGCCTCCTTGCGTGTTGTTAGTTCGTATGATTGCACTAGGATGAGGTTGAGTGTGAGGGGTGGTTAGTCAGATGGGGATGTGATAATGTAGATATAGAGAGAGGGATGGGTGGACACGCAAGGTGTGTTGGTGTGAGTAAGAATGTGCAGGAGAAGGGTTGGGAAGGCAAAGTGATGGGGATGTGATGAGAGGCACAGCAGGATGGAATTGATTATGGCTTTGCATTCACCTTTCTGATCTAATGAGATCATTGAAAGGTTTCCGGCACTGCACCCAGGTCCTCCTGAGCACATCCCTGCTGTTCACCCCTTCTGCAATTTGAAGCCAGGCAATATTCAACTCTTGGGGAGGTCTCTTCCGCCCATTCGAAGGGAAGAGGACCTCCCTGCGTGCTCTGACTCCCTCCACAAGCATATGGAGAGAGTCATCGGAGAACCTGTGTGCAGCCCCCTGCCTCTGTGCATTCATGTCTCCAATTATTTGGAGCAATCAAAGCCTCCAGTGCAGTGACTGAACACTCCTAGATGAACCTACAAATGCAATGTGGCCATGGCTCCTTTAAATATCCCGGCTGAAAACATGTCATGGATGACGTCACCAGACCCGCACCATTTAATAGAACCGGGTAAAGCGCAGGGCGGGCTTAATAGGCCCCATTAGTGCAAAGTCAATTTCTGCAGCGGGATGGAAGCAAGAACGGGGTCGCGACCCACCACGCCAAATGCCCGCACCTGACCCGCCCAGGTAAAGAAAATTCCAGCCATTAACTCTGTTTCTCTCCACAGATGCTGCCTAACCTGCTGAGTATTTCCAGCATTTTCTGTTTTTATTTCAGATTTCCAACATCCGCAGTATTTTGCTTTTGTATTGGCCCAAATTCCTTGATATCCTCTCCAGCAGGTAAAAGTTTGCACTGAGAGAACTAATGGTGAAAATTTACCCTGTGGTGCGATGAGCTCTGAACAAGCTATTATACTGTCAACAACAAGAAAGGACATCTTCAGCGCTGTAGCTCTCAGAACCAATTTTCACTACATAGCAATTGTGCTGCGTTTGGGAATCAGGCAGTAAGTGAGGAATTAATGAAACTCACTAAGGGGGCGATTTTGCCAGTCCTGGGGAGGCGGGTTTGGAGGTGGGACTGCCGGGAAAATGGCAGAATCTGGAGGCGGGTACCCATCCCGCCCCCAACCCGCCTCCGTGCCCCTTCCCAGGAGGCGGGTACCTGACCTGCGCCGGGTCCCGTCTCCTTGAGGCGGGAAAGGGATTAATGCCAATTAACTGCTTGTTAACAAGTAGTTAACAGGCAGTTTTTTGGCTAATCCCTATTTTGAGCCCTGAAGTGTGGGCTTCCCAACGGCTCCGAACCTCGCCAGGTCAGCGAGGCGGGCCGTCGGTCTGCGGGGGTCTGCAGGGGCCGAGATGTCCGGATTGCAGGTGAGTGATGGGTGCATGTGTGCAGAGGTAAGTGTGTGAGGTGTGTGTAAAGTGTTTTAATAAGTTTTGCTTACCTTTACTTCTTCCTGCAGGCTTCCTCCCTTCAGGTCTCGGGAGTCCCTCAGCTCACCGGCACAGAAAGCAGAATGGCCGCTGAATTGTCAAAAGCTACAGCCTTCTGCTTTCTGCTCAGGAAGGCTTTCTAATTGAGTCTTGAGTAAAGACTCAACTTAGAAGACAGATTGTCAGTGTTTGACAGCTTCACAGAGCCGTCAAATGATGACATTTCATCTGTCAAAAGCTCTTGACAGACGAAACGTCACTCGCTGACGTCACCTGTAACCGGCTTTCCCTTAATTGGCCTGCTAAGCCCGCTGGGCAGACTTAACAAGGTCAATCAAGGGAAAGTAGCGTGGGTTGGCCACAAGTTGATGGAGGCGGGACTAAAACCCGACAAGTGGGAGTCCCGCCTCCAAAAGCTCCCCATTGACAAAATCTGGCCCTAAGTTACTGCTTAGAAACACAAATGGGCTGGATTTTACCAGCCCTGAGGAGGCGGGTTTCGAGGCGGGACTGCTGGGACAGTCAAAAAGAATGGGAGCGGGTCCCGAACCCGCTCCCAACCCGCCTCCAACCAATCTTCCCAGGAGTCGGGTCCCCGATTTGCGCAGGGACCCGACTCCTAGCGGCGGGGTGAGGATTATAGCCACTTAACTGCCTGTTAACAGGCAGTTAAGAGGTTAAGAGGCTTTTTCCCATTTTGAGACTTCTGCTGCGGGCTTCCTGACATCGGGGAACCCCGCCAGGGTAAGTAAGGCATGCTGTGGGTCTGTTGTAATGTTTGTGTATGGATGACAGCTGCAGAAGTGGTGTGAAGGATGCAATGGGACACTGGTGAGTATCAGAGGTAAGGAAATGTTGGGAAAGTAATTTTTAATGTGTTTAGATTTTTCTGTAGGTGACAAGCTTTGAAGTGTTTGTGTGGCCTCACCTCATTGGGAGAAGTGACAGATCACTTCTGTACCCTCACCTGCAGCTGCCATCTGTTTTATCCTAAGGAGAGAGTCATTGGAGAGCCTGGGTCCAAGGGCTCACCTCACCTCAATGCTGTCAAACACTGTCAAATCATCTGTCAAAAATAAATGGTTCATGTCCCTTTAAGAAAACCGGCAGATGAAGCGTCATCAACTGACATCATCTGACACCGGCTTTCCCTTAATTGGCCAGCAAGCCCGCAGGGCGGGGCTTAACAAGGCCAATCAGGGGACAATAGCATCTGTGCTTCGGACATCGCTGGGGGCGGGATTAGAACCCGGAAGGCAGCAGTCCCGCCCCCAACTCGTCTTGGCAGGTAAAATCCAGCCCATACATACCACAGGTGTTGCATTTAACATCAACAGCTGGTTTCAGGTTGAGGTTGGTCAAAGGCAGCGTCTGAATAAACACTGGGATCTGGTTATTCTCCTGTGATTGGGATCTGTTACATTTGTAGATTTTTTTTCTGAAATGTGTACCAGACAATAATTCAAAACAGATTGTAAAAATCTCGATATTTCACACTATAGGGGCTGAATTTTGCCGGCGCTCAGAGAGCGAGTTTGGAGGCGGGTCCACTGTCAAAA
The DNA here is from genome assembly GCA_030390025.1 of Squalus acanthias. Classification (NCBI taxonomy): domain Eukaryota; kingdom Metazoa; phylum Chordata; class Chondrichthyes; order Squaliformes; family Squalidae; genus Squalus; species Squalus acanthias. Next base: position 67,021,142 of record CM059428.1, on the reverse strand, counting down.
TCAAAAAGATTGACAGCGGGCCGGTATCCCGCTCTGAACCCGCCTCCTTGTCAGTTTCCCAAGTGCCGGTTCTGCCCGCGCTTTGCAGACAGGGCACTAAGCGGTGGGTGATTCAGTTAGGAGGGTGTTTAAAGTAATTAAATCCCCATTTACCCAGCTCCAAAGCATTTTGCCAAGTTTTCCACGAGGTTCCCGTCGCTCGGGGATCACGCCAGGTAAGTATGTCGGGTTCTGAACAACTCTCCATTTCTTTCAATAGGTGACAGCTGCAAAAGTGCCATTTTACAGCTGGTCAGTTTCCAATCTCAGAAGCTACAGCCTTCAGTATTTAGAACCCACTTTTGAGCTTTATGTACTTTTGAAGTGTTTGGAGTAATCTCTCTACCCACTGTCACCTCCTTGGAACAACCTATCTCAACATTGACAGATTACTAGATTACTTCTGTCATCTCAACTTCACCTGCTATCGATACCATCAGCATCAGTGCCCTTGAAAAAATCTCACCTCGAACCTCAGAATCCCAACATGATCAGCCCCAACACCAGCATCACCGGGCACACCAGCAGCACCAACATCCACACCAACCTTCTCCGCAATCAACTGATGCTGCACTGGACCCAGGGCATCATCACCCATGCACATTGCTGCCTGGGATGCCAGCGATGGACTCACCATGGCCAGATTTGCTTCACTTAACACTGTACACCCTGGCTGTCACATGATGCACCAGGTTGGCACCACCCCACACCAGCACCATACAGCATCCCTTAATGTCCAAGCCATTCCTTTCACACTCATCACCATTGCGGGAGTAACCGTAATGTCTCACCATTCACTGCAACTCACTAAGACACTTTCAAAGGTGCACACAAATCTGTCCAAGAACACAAAGTGTTGAAAATAAAGATTTCAATGTTTGACAGCCCATTACCAGAAAGTTCACATGAACATTGGCTAAACCATCCAAGTGCCTACCCTCGTGTGTTGTTAGTCGGTATGATTGGACTAGGATGAGGGTGAGTGTGAGGGGTGGCTAGTGAGATGGAGAAGTGATAATATAGATAGAGAGGGATGGGTGGAGGTGAAAGGTAAGTTGGTGTGAGTAAGGATGTGCAGGAGTAGGGTAGGGAAGGCAGAGTGATGGGGATGTGATGAATGGCACAGCAGGATGAGGTTGAGTGTGACATGGCAGTAACATTTTGTGATCTACTGAGATCATTGAAAGGTTTGCGCCACTGCAGCCTGGTCCTCCTGACAACATCCCTGCTTGTGTCCTCCTGTGCAATGTGTAACCAGGCTGCGTTGGTGTCCTGGGAAGCTGTCTTCCGCCCATTGGAAGGGAAGAGGACCTCCTTCTGTGCTTTGGCTCCCTCCATAAGCAGATGGAGGGAGTAATGGGAGAGCCTGGGTGCAACCGTGTACCTTTGTGCAGTGCTTGTCAGTGTTTGCAGCACCTCAATGCTGTAAAACACTGACAGCACAACTGTCAAAATCAATTTGGATATGGTCCCTTTAAGGAAACCGGCTGATGACACATCATCAAATGACATCATCAGACCCGCTTCCTATTAATTGGGCGGGCTTAACAAGGCCCATCATCGGAATATCTTGTTGGAGGCCGGGATCGAGTCAGATGCGAGGTCCCCACACACCACAGACGTCACCCGCCCTGGACCCACTGAGGTTGGAAAAATCCAGCCCTAGTACTTTGTGTGCATTGTGTAATTCCTCACCTCCCTTACCTCTCTTCCTCCTACAATCTGCAACCCTTTCAACCTCAAGCTTGGCATCACCTGATCTCTAGTTCTTGAGTTTAGTCCGTTCGGTCCATAAAGGTGACCCCGAGCTTCAGGTCGCCTGTCACTTTAATTCTCCGCTCCACTCCCACTCTGACCTCTCCGTCCTCGGCCTCTTACACTGTTCCAACGAAACTCAATGTAAGCTCAAGGAAGAGCACCTCATTGTTCGATTAGGCACTTTACAACCTTCTGGACTCAACATCGAGTTCAACAATTTCAGATCATAACCTCTGCCCCTATTTTTTCACATGGCAGCTGTTGGTGATTCTGCCATCCCCATTTACACCTCTTCTGGACTCAACTTATTTATCCCATTATCATCTCCTTTTGCTTTGTACTATCATCCCTTTTGTCATTTAATCACTCCCGCCTTCCATCCTATCACAGACCTTCCCTTTTGTTCTTTCCTCCCCTCCCTCCATGCCCTGCCCCTGCACTTGCTTAAAATCTGTTACATCTCCAACTTTTTCCAGTTCTGACAAAAGGCCATCGACCTGAAACGTTAACTCTGTTTCTCGCCACAGCTGCTGCCTGACCTGCTGAGTATTTCCAGCATTTTCTGTTTTTACTCTAGTTCTTGATTTGCTTTATCTACTTTCCTTTCAGTTTTGGCAGTGCCCTGCACTATGGACCTCGGCCCTTCACCTCGGCTTCTTATTTAAAAAAAACAACTGTTAATGTGTGTCACATTTCTGAGAAAGTCTGGGTGAGGGGGCATTGCTAGCCATTTCCACAGTTTGAAATCCCAGGGTTGCTTTACAGTCACATCCATTGTTCCCAGGCCCCGCCCCACTGCCCCTCCAGACAAGCTGAGGTCATGGAGGTATCAGAGTGCATTGTTTAGAGTACAGTAGGCTCAAACTGGAAGAACATAGGAAGACATATAGACACTCAAAAGTATTTTCTTGAAGAAAGAATTCATTCCCAATACTTCCTACAATGATGTGTTATGGGAATAACTGGGTAACAGGAAATATTTTTAGCTCCGAAGGGCTGCTCCTACTAAGCATTTTTGACTGTAATGTGGTGAACATTTAAAGCTGCAGGATACACGATTACAGGATAGACACAGGCATAGAGGGTTCTTTTTAACGGGGGTCATCATTCTGCTTATGGTCAAATCCTGCTCTTTCTGAGGAAAGGTCAGTGGCTGTTTGGGATGTTTTCTCTTTTTTTAAATTTAAATTGGGTGGGAGGCTCTGACATACTTATGGCTCCTTTAGGAAAATGTCTGGCACAGTAATAGCCCCTCCATCTCTCTCCACAGTAGTTTCTACATGAAATCTTTCTATAATTCACACTAAACTCTGTAGAAGGCAACCCCATTATAAAATAATAACATTAAAGTGGTGCCATCGATTTCCCTTGGGTATTGTTAGGAGGCCTTCATCAATAAACAAGGCATTTGTGATGAGGCTCATGTGTGTTGTTAAGCATGTTGTGCAGGCTTTATTTTTGTCCATTTTGACATGCAAACCATGTTGGCTCACAAAGTGGGGTATAGTCTGCAGCTTTGAAGCAGATTGTTGTTTACTTCGTTGTAAGGTCAAGCCTTTTTCCCACTTGTGGCTTTTCTTTTGGTCAGTCAGATATCTGACAGGTGCAGAAACCCTTCACCATATTTACAGGTCTCCGAATCAAATGAATGGAAAATCTGCACCTGTGGAATTTCTGTTTGACTTATAGCGAATATGAGTATTGAGTTCACAAGCCCAATGGCGGCGTCTATTACTCATTTTTTACTTACTAATCAGAAATGCAATTAGCCACATCTGGATTCCCAATTAGCCGCATGTGGCTAGTGACTAATATATTGAACAACACTTCTTTAAAACATCTGCTCAATCCCAATGCAAAGCTGTAAATAACACATTAAACTTGAAATGACTAAAGGGGAATTTGCTATCAACTGACTTTTTCTTGCTGATGTTTATTTTAATTTTAAACCCTGACATTAGGTCCAGAAAATAATCTATTGCCTTTTTTTTGACGGAGAGCTCCAACTGCAACTAAATTTTGAGGCCCCAAAGTTTCACACGTGTTTTACCACTCTCCTGCCATTATTTCAGCGGCAGATCAGCGGAACGCTCAAGAAAACAGGGGAGACCCAGTGACATCAGGTGTCCACTGTTTCTGCCAGTTTCGCATTGCTTTGTATGGGTTAGAACATCCGTCCGTCCCTCACAAGGCAAATGACGGGTGGGGAGCGGGGAGTCCCTAAGCCGGGAGTTCCCACTCCTGGACCTGGATGGGGGACCCAACATATCAGCTGATGGCTACTATGCCGAGAAAACCGAGGCAGAATAGTCCCCAAAAGGGTGCATGTGGGCCCCATGTCAGCCTGGTATTGCCTGGACTTCTGAAGAAGACAATGGGAGCAATGGCAGAGTCTGGGGTCATCAGCGCAGCCACTCACCCCAAAGGGTGGAGCAGCCATGCCACCTGGTGCATGGGCCAGACAGAAACCAAAGAAGATCTGCAAGTGGCAGTTACGCCCACCAGCCCCATGTAAATGTGGTGCTTTTCCACTGACCCCCCACCCCGCACCTTGGTGGGGGCCAGTGTTAGAGGGCATGAGTGGGCACTGTCCTGGCACAACTGACAGATTTTTGTCCATGGAATTCTGGGGCCTGTTTGAGCATTCAATTCCACTTTTCGCATGTTTTGTTCACTAATTCATTTTTTTATGTAAATATAGTTCCTCCAATTCAAGGTTATCGACACACCTACACACAAAAGCCACATCCAGGGGTTCAGTTTCCATGGTTATACACTGATTAGTATGTTTGTGTAATATTCCTTTTTGCTGTATTTTAATGCAGTCCTTAACCCACAGGGTTAGTAAACAAAGGAATCGGACATAAGCATATTAACCAGTTTGCTACCTAAAGAAATTAAACCCACCACTATGGGCAAAAGCAGCAATCTAGCAGCTTATTGATTCACATTTATTGATTGAGATTTTTTTAAAATCATGACAACTTTATTATTTTTTCTTTAGTAAGACATAGCTACTGATCCTGAAGAGAGCTTGTGGAAGCTGTGAGATTAGCACATTTCATTGGAATAAACACAAACACTGCTCAATCCCAAGTGCGGTGTCAATGGAAAATATGTTTCCATTGCCAAGGTCTGCTGGTCTCAGTTCTCAGATCTCAAACTTTTACTACACTTCAAGTTCTGATAAGATCTTTTGGATTCAAGATGAATTGTTTGGTTCAATCAGTTTTAAAAGATTTATTAAGAACAAGCATGTTTATAATAGAACCTTTTAATACTATTTGTAATAAATCTGCAACAGGAGCCTGTGATTTATATTGCCAAAATACTTTTTAAAATTAAAATGTACTCTTACTTCTTAGATGGTCACTAGAAGTGCATCTGTGAAGTCAATGTGACATCCAGAGTTGCTGAATTTGTCATTTTTTTTTTCATAAAACATGATCTTTACAGCCATGTTAAAAAGGTCTTTTGTCAGTTATCATCGTGGCAAATGATCTGCCAGTAGGTGAAAAGCGACACTAGCCCTTTTATACTGGAGGCCTGAACACTTTGGAGGACAAAACGGAAAAAAATGAAATCTCTTTTGTAGAATTAAGCTTTTATGCTATTAGTAATATTATTAATATTCTTAAACAAGACTAAAATGAAGAAAAGAGCATAAATACAAAAAGAAGGAAAGGTCAGGATTGTGAACTGTAATAAATAAGCAATCCAAAACTTGTCATTTGCTGTGATATCCGAACTTATTAAAATCCCACATTAACCTGACTGATGTCCACGGCTCCTCTTTTTTCCAGATCACTTGATCGAGGCTGTTCTTTAATTCTGATGCTCTTTCCCTGTTAAACAATACCTTTCACAAGATAATAACTGTCTTCTACAGATTTCTCCATCAGTAGGCTTATGTGAAATCATTAAATGCCAGTGCTTTCTTTGTTGGTAATCTTTTTGAAACTTTTAGTAGGATTTTTTGCTACAGACCATTCAGGGGACATGAAGTGAATTATTTGTTAACCCAATGGTATAATTTGTTAAAACTTTGTAAATCCATCAACAGAAAAAAGCAATTGGCATTTAGTAGTGCTGTATAAATGGTTCACATAATAGTGCCATGTAAAGAATTGCTCATGTGAATGTAAAACAGCACAAACATGATTGTGGAGAGGGGAATCGTTATATATGGATACAGTTTTCAAGAGGCATTTGGACCCTCTTGGTATTGAAATATTTGAAGAGAAATATTTCAAAAATGTCTTGAAATTTTCTGTCAAGACCATTATCCAGAATTATGTACATTTGATTTGGACAATTTTTTTAAATCCAAGCTAAATGGGGTGATGGCTGCTTTAATAGAGAAAGCCGTGGTGATCACAGGAGTGAAGCAGCGAGTGAGGTTTCTGTGGCTTGTCAACGTGTTAGCCTCCCTAGAAGTGGTAAGCATACACAGCTACAAGGGGGAAAAAAAATCTCCTGGCAACAGCAGGAGCCCCAAAGTCTCAGATTTAACAAGGACCAGCTGAAAATGTGAGCCTAACAGCACACAGACCATCTCGTGTCTGCCAATTCATTTCCTGGCTCGAAAAAAGCTTGTTTCCTCTCAAACATGGCAGCGCACCAGGGGAATTCTGAATGGAATCAATTGCACTTGTTACTAACTGAGTTTCCCTTTTATTCTTATGTTACTGAGACCTGGATTCTCAGCTGCAAGTAATTATGATGAAGAGTTACTGAGTAATGGCTTCCAGATTGCTGCTTGATGTAGCTTTAATTAAAAGGGACAGTTTTAGAGTACATACAATGTAAATGTGCTTCATTTCTGGAAGACTAAAGAAACTTCAAGATGAAATAGGGAATGTACTATTCTGCGCAGATAAATTTTATGTATTAGAGATGAAGAATAAAAATATTCAATTTTTAAAATCTAAACAGTCAGACAATATGCTCTTTGATAGAAGAAAGGAAACTATAGATTCAGAGAAGTCAATATTAATAGCTAAAGGTCATGAACATTTTAAAACACCTGCTTCTCAGTTCTCAAAGTAAGACATTAATGTCTCATTTTTGAAATGTAATCTAGAGCAATTTAACTGATTGTAGGAGTCGTTCACAGAAGACATGATATCATATTATTAAATAGTGCATTTAATTAGCGAGACTTCATGGCAGCAAATGCAACAGCTCACCTTCAATTGCATGCAAATAAATGTGTTTAAACTTTAGAAGATTAAATTGAGTTACTTTACACAAAGAAAACCCACTTGTGGATTTTTAAGAAAAATAATTATAATCTGAGATTACATCTAAAAACTAGGAGCTAGAAATTTATCTGGTGTGCGCCACTCCGTAGCGCCATGAAATGGCGATAAAATGGCGGCCGCCGCTCTTTCGCCAGCTGGTGGTGGGTCCCATGCCAGCCGCCATATTTGTGTCCCTCTTTGCGCTGTCGGTAACTGGCAGCGCCCTGAAAGAAAAAATGACGGTGTGGTGATGTCAATCGGCATGCAACGCCGACTTACGGTCACCACGCCGAACTTCAACCCTAATGCTGAATTCAGTGCTTGGTCCTAAGCACAAGCAAGCTGACAGTAGCGATGTCAGCACTTCTTAAAGGGACACACACATCCTTCAGGTAAGTTTACATTTAAGATTTTGGAATAGGTGTTTTTGATATTATTGAAGTAGCGGCTTGCTGCAATAGATGTTTAAAGTTTTTTTAAGTGTGTAGGGAGTGGTGCTGGATGCTTGCAAGGCCTCGGATGGTAAAGGAAGCCCTCTGAAAAGACAAAAAATGCTGGAAATACTCAGCAGGTCAGGCAATATCCGTGGAGAGAGAAACAGAGTTCACGTCTCAGGTCGAGATGCTGCCTGACTTGATGAGTATTTCCAGAATTTTATGTTGTATTTTCAGATTTACAGCATCCGCTCGCAGAGGGAAGAGGAAGACACAGAAGAGGAGGAAGTCGAAGAGGAGGAAGCAGAAGGAAGGATGCAACCCAGACAGCCCCTTTCTGACTGGGTTATCTGGGATGGAATCAGCCGCCTGCAGTACCAGTGACAAATTGGAATCAAAGCCGACAAATCCCCTCGACCTGATGGCCTACATCCTAGGGTTCTAAAAGAGGTGGCTTCAGAGATAGTGGATGCATTGGTTGTGAACTTCCAAAATTCCCTAGATTCTAGAACAGTCCCAGTGGATTGGAAGGTAGCAAATGTAACCCCACTATTCAAGAAAGGAGGGAAAGAGAAAACAGGGAACTACAGGCCAGTTAGCCTGACATCAATCATCGGGAAAATGCTGGAATCCATTATCAAGTAAGTGGTAACAGGGCACTTAGAAAATCATATGATTAGGCAGAGTCAACATGGTTTTATGAAAGGGAAATCGTGTTTAACAATTTGTTAGAGTTTTTTGAGAATGTAACTAGCAGGGTAGATAAAGGGGAACCAGTGGATGTAGTATATTTGGATTTCCAAAAGGCATTCGATAAGGTGCCACATCAAAAGTTGCTACGCAAGATAAGGGCTCATGGGGTTGGGGTAATATATTAGCATGGATAGAGGATTCGTTAACGGACAGAAAACAGAGGGTAGGGATAAATGGGTAATTTTCCAGTTGGCAGGCTGTAACTAGTGGGGTGCCACAAGGATCAGTGCTTGGGCCTCAGCTATTTGCAATCTATATTAATGACTTAGATGAAGGGACCAAGTGCAATGTATCCAAATTTGCTGACAATACAAAGCTAGGTGGGAAAGTAAGCTGTGAGGAGGACACAAAGGTCCTGCAAAGGGATTTAGACAGGTTAAGTGAGTGGGCAAGAAGGTGGCAAATGGAGTATAATGTGGGGAAATGTGAGGTTATTCAATTTGGTAGGAAGAAAAGAACAACAGAATATTTTTTAAATGGTGAGAAACTATTAAATGTTGGTGTTCAGAGAGATTTAGGTGTCCTCGTACAGGAAACACAGCAAGTTAGCAGGTACAACAAGTAATTAGGAAGGCAAATGGAATGTTGGCCTTTATTGCAAGGGGATTGGAGTACAAGAGTAAGGAAGTCTTACTACAATTGTACAGGGCTTTGGTGAGACCACACCTGGAGTACTGTGCACAGTTTTGGTCTCCTTATCTGAGGAAGGACATACTTGCCTTAGAGGCGGTGCAATGAAGGTTCACTAGATTGAGACCTGGGATGAGGGGGTTGTCCTATGAGGAGAGATTGAGTAGATTGGGCCTGTACTCTCTGGAGTTCAGAAGAATAAGAGGTGATCTCATTGAAACATATAAGATACTGAGGGGGATTAACAGAATAGATGCTGAGAGGTTGTTTCCCCTGGCTGGAGTGTCTAGAACTAGGGGGCATAGTCTCAGGATAAGGGGTCGACCATTTAAGACTGAGATGAGGAGGAATTTCTTCACTCAGAGGGTTGTAAATCTTTGGAATTCTCTGCTCCAAAGAGCTGTGGATTCTGAGTCATTGAGTATATTCAAGGCTGAGACAGATAGATTTTTGGACTCTAGGGGAATCAAGGGATATGGGGATCGGGCGGAAAAGTGGAGTTGAGATCGAAGATCAGCCATGATCTTATTGAATGTGCTCGAAGGGCCGTATGGCTAACTCCTGCTACTAATTCTTTTGTTCTTATGTGACCACATCTCCAATTTCCCATTCAACATTAGTCCCACACCTTACCTTCCCTCTGTTACTGACTATCACAGCATCCACAATGCTAAAATAAAAGCCTCCACAAAGCAAACTTTCCAATCCAACTTTATACATCTATCCATCCAATATGACATCAAGAAATCACTCATTGCCCTTATGCATTCTCTTAGTAACTGTCTTGTGTGTGCCTTTGCCTGTCCTAATGATGTCACACTGTGCTACCCCAGTGGCTGCAGCATGGCTGGTGGAAGGCTGCTGACTTTCAGTGCGGACACTGCAAATAGCCTTGCTGGTCAATCTTGAGGATCAGGTGGATGGGAGTGTCAAATCAATCTTCTTTTTCTTTTTCTTCTTCTTCTTTTTCTTCTTCTTCTTTTTCACTCTTCTCTCCCTCTTCTTGGTCAACCACTGGTTGGGCAGGCTGCATTTCTTTGGTGTGTGAAATAAGGAAGGCACAAGGGTGGAGTTGTGGTGAGGGGAGGGCGGGAAAGCAAGAGATGCATGCCAGAAGGAGGAAAACGTATGAGGATACCAGCATCTTTTATCCTTTCAGCCCCACCAAGGGCTCAGCCATGCCCCTGCTAAGAATGGCCTGCACTGTCTCCTCCAAGAGGTTGAGGTGAGGCTAGGAATGGGAGATGTGCCTCGTGATTGGTGCAAATTGTTGCAAGGTGAGTGATTTGGGGTGGGGGATTGTGGATTGAGCAGTGTGTAGGCTAGTGGTGCAGTTGTTAGGAGACGGCTCTTGAAGATGCATTCACTGACCTTGACCAGTGGTGTGAGGTCATGAAGCTTCTTTGGGCACTGGAGCCAGGTGGTGGGGGCAACACTGCTGGCAGTGACGGCTTCGGTTATGTAGTCCCACATCGTTCTTTCTGGAGGGTCTCCTGGCCCCTGTAGGTAGAGGACCTGTCTTGCAGTGTTGACACTCTGCACAAAGCTGGAGTGCTGCATGTGAGACCTTGGGTGCCCCTTCCCTGGCTTGCTGAGCTATTTGTGTTTTTGCTGGTTCGGAAAGGAATTCAGCTTTAAGAGCTGAATAATCCCATTTGGGACTTCTATTTAATGTAAAAAAAAATTTGAAAGGCAGTAAGGGCTGAAAACTTCATTTTTTATCTGCATTTTAATTTGTATTACTTCTAATAACCCACAATTCCTTGCGCGCTCCACAGCCTCGCTCCCAGAAGCTGTGCGAAGCTCGAACGGCACTTCAAGACAGGAACTTTGCCTTGGAGGTCTCCACTAACGCCACCAGGAGGGCGTTGCATGCAAGGCAAGTGCTGCGCCACCATTCTCCAGCCCCCCAGACAAATTTACTCGGCTTAGCGTGGCGGCCATTTTCGGCGGCCGTTAACTCCACCAGCAACTTTCTTGGCGAACACGAATTTTTAGCCCGAGGAGTATAAGAAGATTTCAGATATCTGGTAAATGGCTTTCACATTTAACTCGGTTGAGGCCACTAATTGAAGGGAATATTTTAAAATAGGGTACTATAATGTCCCTATCAAACAGTTTCCTTATCTGCAGTATAACAACAACAGCAACAACAACTTACATTTATATACTACATATAACATAGAAAAAAGATCCCCAGGCATTCACAGAGGCATAAGGAAAAAAAATGAATGCTGAGCCACAGAAGGAGTCTGCCAGTGGTGGATAGAAGGGAGGAGGGGATGTATAAGAGGCCAGGGTCAGAGGAACGGAGAGTTTGAGGGGGTTCTTGGGCTGGAGAAGGTTACAGAGGTAAGGAGGGGCCAGGCCTTGAAGAGAATTAAACACGGAGATGAGACTTTTAAATTTTAGATGTTGAGGACCGGAAGCTGCATGGGGGTGATGGGTGAGTGGAACTTGGTGCACGATAGGATACAGCAGAGTTTTGGATGTGGGTGGAAGATGGGAGGTTAACTAGAAGGCATTGGAATAGTCAAGTCTGGAAGTGACAAAGGCATGGATGAGAGTTTCAGCAGCAGATGGGCTTGATTGGAGCGATTCAAACAGAGAATTGTGGAAAAGGTGGGCATAGATTAGGGAGGTGACCACACATTCAAGAACTTTGGAGAGGAAAGGGAGGATGGAGATGGGGCAGGAGTTTACAAGGACAGATGAGTCAAACATGGGTATTTTGAAGCTGTATGTGATGGCCATGGTTTGGAAAGGGAGAGGGACAATACCTGAGGAGAGGGAAACATTTACAATACATTCCATATACCTCCATCATTAAAATAAAAAAAATACCTTTACAAATAATTTTTTTAAACACACCTACTATGGACAGCTGTTTGCTTAGAGTCTCTAATTTCATGAATGTGGAGAGTCTGGGATACTGATCAGACCTGAATAGATACTTCAGTAGTAAAGAAATTTTACTGGTTTCAGCGTTTAATCATTTTAAGCCATTACAATCTTGTTTTAATCATAACAAAATAACTTTGAAAGCTGGATTGGCTGAAGTGTCTCTGAATGGCTGAAAGACTTGTCATTGAGGAGTGGGAGGCTCGGGGGAACATTAGGAGCACCTGGGTAAGTATTGACTTGACAAGTGGTTTCAGTAATGGGGCCAGGCATCAATGAGCACATTTTTTTAAACATTATTTAAATATAATTTTTTTTGTAGAACCTTCTCTGAAGTATAATTTTTTTCCCCTATAATCCTCTTTGCTATGGAAAGATAAATCAGCAATTTGCATAGTAACATGTTGTCGACAATTCTCCTTAATTCTAATTAGGAAGGATTGAGATTTGAGGAATTTCAAATATCCTATGGTTATCTCTGGCAGTAGGAGATCAGACTCTTACAGACATATCTGAGGATTAGGCCTACAGTCTCTGTGGATAATTAAATGTATTTGACCGCAAGCAAGGTCTGCATTAACCAACTAGATTTGCGCTCGTGTAGCAGTGGAGCACTCCAGGAGGAGGAAGGAAGGGAGGTGATTTGAATAATATTGCTGATCCCACTCCATTGATATTACTGTACCAGCTCTCATTTTAGCCAATAATAGATCAGCCTTGGTGCTAACATTAGAAGAATCCAGTTTGTTCCATATTTATGGCTTTAGGAGGTAGTATGATAGCAGAGAGAAAGAAAGAAAGAAAGAACTTGCATTTATATAGCATCTTATCCCATCCTCAGGATGTCTAAGTGCTTCACACCAATCATTTATGAAGTGTGGTCAGTGTAGGCAAATATAGCAGCCTTTTTCACACAACAAAGACCTATAAACAGCAAATAAAATGATTAGCCAGCTAATATGTTTTTTGGTGGTGTTAGCTGAGAGAGGAAGGTTGATAGGACAACTCCTTACTCTTCTTCAAATATCCATTTTCATTGCTGTGCTAAATTTATTATTAACTGAGATTCCATTTCAGTAAAGTACAACATTTCCCATTCTTAATTATCTAGGAACCTGATGGATATTCACCTCAATACACCATGGCTCAATACAAAATAGATATGACATTCTGTTGACTGTTGCTATTCTTCCAAAAAGTTTCAGATTAATAGGGTTTATACAAATTAGATGTTCATTGACACCCTACGATCTTGAGGTTATTAAATTACTATAAAAATTATGGCTATAAGGCTAACAAAAAAATAACACACCATTTTTGTATTAGATCGTAAAATATCATTCGTAAAGGGACATTGCTATCTGACTAGAGAGGATAATGCAGTAAGGTTTGATACAATTTAAAATAAATTCTACCAATAGCAACAGCATCCATAATGATGACAATAAGTCCACAATGATGTTTTGCAATAATACTTTTTCAGGAGTTGAAATTGTGTGATCTTAGTAAGTGCTGCAATAATTAAATCTTTGGTGGTTTGAAGGAATGCATAACAATACAATCAATCATTTCTTGGTTACATGTGCAAACAACATTTTGGACTAGCCATAAATGCTACTGTGTCCCATTTTCATGAGTGTGTTTGTTCTTATAAGCCAGCTTTAAAAACTAGCAAGCGTTGAACTCTATATTTCCACCCATGTATATCCATGTAATCCTTTATCTCTCTGTCACTTATCCATGATGGGCCCACCTGCTCAAGCTCACAAAGTATGGTGGAAGCAATTAAAATGACAAGCGAGTCTGCTTGACAAGGGATACTGCAGTTTTAATGAGGAGAATGAATAGCACTGCATGCATTAAAATTCTCATTCAGTTCTTGGCAGACAAAAGTGATAATAAATATTCTGATTGTGATGACATCGATCATTCATTCCCTCAGCACACATGGAATTGCTGCCTCTCATAGCTGTAATTATTAAAGACCATGATATAACAGCCATACAATGTCCCATTACATGTTACGAGACACCTTATAACTTGCTGGGTGGTAGTTGACCATTCACTACAATTAATGTAATAAACAAGCTAGCTCAGATTTAAGATAACTTTGTTAAGATTAATTTTATTCAGCAGAACATTGAGAGCACTGGAACCAATCAATACTCCCATTGAGCAATGCTCTATGTTTGGGAGCAAAATTTACCCTATAGTTCTAGCTCATTATGCACGATCAGCAGTATTTGTGCACTGCTGCTTTTGCTCTGCAGTTTGAGGATGGTAAAAAAGAAATGGCCCCTGTGCGATGATGGCAGTAAAGATTGGATCATCTTTAAAACAAATCAGGTACAAATGAATTATCTACATAAATTAAACTTGATACAAAGCACATTTGTTACGGTAGGTTCTATTTCATTTAAGTCATTGTTATTTCAGAACTTATTTCAGAGGTACAGAAGTATTGTTTTGGCCACACTCATACAAGTCTTAGCAGTGCATGAGGCTGGATAGCTCTTTTTCAGCTGGCACATACACGATGGGCCGAATGGCCTCCTGTGCCGTAAATTTCTGTGATTCTACGATCCTAAGAGGGAAGAATCATTTTAGAGAGAAAGGGGGCATATTCCCGCAACACTCATATGTGCACAGGTATATGTTGCCTATATCAAAGTCACCACATGTCATTAACATTCATTTAGCATAAGGAATGTCTATTTTGACCACTCATTGATAAGTATGTAAACAAAGTCGATGGGACATACAATATGAACGCTACATGTACTGCCCAATTCACTGGGGCGATATAGCTGGATCTGCCCTGCACATCCTCTTCTTTCTGTACCAGACAAAACGGAGACCAGCTGGATGGAAGGCCTTCACCAGTATCACTAGCATCTCCAACACCCAGCCAGTTGGACAGCATGGTGGAAAATGGAGACTATTGACCCCAAGAAAAGGGGGAACAAAATCAAAGCAGAGCAGGGGCAATGAACATTGGGAACAATGAAGAGCAATGGGAGAATGAAGAGGAAAAGCAGAAACAGTGGAGCACAGTCATCTCCTTGGTACTAGAAACTTTGGAAGTGTAATTGTTTTACCCAAAAGAACAGAAAATGGTTCAAAAGAAAGCAATCTGTGTAAATATTGTTATTGTATATTGTATATTGCATACTGTACTCTGTATATCTGTATTCTGTCTCTTCTCTCATTACATAAAATCATATGCTTTGAGTGTTTGAGAGTGACTGTAATGTTAAAAAACATCTGCCCACATTTTAAGTACATTACAAATTTCATATTTCTTTCTCAAGCAGGCAATAGCTTGTGTGCAGGCAAAAAGATGGACACAATCACTTATTATGAACAATTTGCTTCATAATGTACCAGTGTAGAGATATTTTGCAGCAAATAGAGATATGGGCAATCATACAAAAAATGTGAATGTGTGTAGTAATGGTGCACATAAAGGAATGATAAAGAATCTGGCCAAGGCCCAAAAAGTAACTATAAGCCTATAGTAGAGCATTGTGTAATAGTCATTTTAAAGTTGAATGAACCATATCAGTTAATAACAGTCACATACACTGAATAGCATTCAACTTTTATGCCTAGTACAGTACTCAACATGGACAAAATATATTATCAAAAACATAATACAATGTAGTTAATCAGAAACACTCTCTTAATTTATTTGGCATTGTCGTATTGTATAATAACAATAATATGTGTGATAAGAGTTAAAACATGTAAGGCTTTTATTACCTCATGTTTATTCCACTCAACACAGATAATATTCAATAAACACGTGCTTTGGTTGACAAACTTTTGTGAAGCAGAACCTGTCACTATAATTTACAGTTATAAAACAGAGGTATCGAAGCATAACAGTGAACACAGCCATTACTGTGAGTTTCCTAAAGAAATAGCCATCACAAAATACCATATTGGAAAAACAATTATCATTTTCTGTGTATTCCTGTCAAGTTCTTATTTAACAAATGGCACTGTTGCTCTATCACAGAATCCCCACAGTGCAGATAGAGGCCATTTCGGCCCATCGAGCCTGCACCGACACATATCCCACCCTATCCCCGTAACCCCACATATTTAATCCCCCTAACACTAAGGGTCAATTTATCATAGCCAAATCAACCTAACCCGCACATCTTTGGACTGTGGGAGGAAACCGGAGCACCCGGAGGAAACCCACGCAGACACGGGGAGAATGTGCAAACTCCACACAGACAGTCACCCGGGGCCGGAAATTGGAATTGGAATTATAATTGGAAAATTTGGCTAGCACTGAACCTGTTAATGCCTTCTATCTTTCTGTTGGACAGATCTAGTCACAAACATCTCCTGATGACATTAAAATAACACAATTTGTTCCAAGTCAAGATGGTATGTAACTTGGAGGGGAACTTGGAGGTGATGGTGTTCCCATGCACCTACTGCCCTTGTCCTTCTAGGTGGTAGAGGTCGCAGGTTTGGGAGGTGCTGCTGAAGAAGCCTTAGCGAGTTGCTGCAGTGCATTTTGTAGATAGTACACACTGCAGCCACGGTGTGCCGGTGGTGGAGGGAATGAATGTTGAAGGTGGTGGATGGGGTGCCAATAAAGCGGGCTGCTTTGTCCTGAATGGTGTCGAGCTTCTTGAGTGTTGTTACAGCTGCACTCATCCAGGCAAGTGGAGAGTATTCCATCACACTCCTTACTTGTGCCTTGTAGATGGTGGCAAGGCTTTAGGGAGTCAGGAGGTGAGACACTTGGTGCAGAATACCCAGCCTCTGACCCGCTCTTGTTGCCACAGTATTTATGTAGCTGGTCCAGTTAAGTTTCTGGTCAATGGTGACCCCAGGATGTTGATGGTGGGGGATTCGGCGATGGTAATGCCGTTGAATGTCAAGGGGAGGTGGTTAGACTGTCTCTTGTTGGAGATAGTCATTGCCTGGCACTTGTGTGGCGCAAAAGTTACTTGTCACTTATCAGCCCAAGCCTGAATGTCGTCTAGGTCTTGCTGCATGCAGGCACAGACTCCTTCATTATCTGAGGAGTTGTGAATTGAACTGAAGGCTGGGCCTAGGACACTGCCCTGAGGAACTCCTGCAGCGATGTCCCTAATCATGAAAATGAATATTATTCTGTGATGTAGACTTCCATTTTATTTTCCAGTAATCTACAGCAGATTAAATTCCTGTAATCTCACAGAGAGGTAGCGCACTCCTTCAATGAAAATGGTATCATGAACCAACTGAATGGTATGCCTCATCCATCTGCTTCTGCTGTGACAACCACCAAAAAACATTTTTACAGACCAAATTTTCTAACACTGGCAAAGTCAAGACTGCACTCGCCTATGGCACAGGTTCACCCTGACCAGCAGCAGGGAGGGCTAGCCTTGCCGAATTTTGTGAGGTAAGGCCTCTCTTTAATTAGCATAGAATCATAGAATTTTACAGCACAGAAGGAGGCCATAATACTTGTTTCTAAAAGAGCTATCCCCTTATTCCCATTACCCTTCCCTTTCCCGGAGCCTTTTATATTTTTCTTTTTCAAATATTTATCCATTTCTCTTTTGAAAGTTATTATGAATTCTGCTAGTAGGAAATTCCATATCCTAACAGCCCTCTACGTAAAAAGAAATTCGCCTAGCATCTCCTTTCATTCTTTTGGTGATGGTCTTAAACCTATGCCCTCTAATCGTTGATCAGTGGAAATCATCTTTTCCTGATTTACTTTATCAAAGCTCTTCATAATTTAGAACACCTCTATTAGATATCCTCTTAATCCAATTGTTCTAGTGAAAATAGCCCTAATTTTTCTCATCTGTCCTCATAACTAAAGCCTCTCATCCCTGGGACTACCTTAGTGAAAGTGTTTGCATCCACTCCAGGACTTGACATCATTCCTAAAGTAAGCTGCTTAAAAAGGGACACAATACTCTAACTGCTGTCTACAAATAATTTGTATAGGTCTAGTATTACCTCTTTGCTTTTGTGCTTTATAATCCTATTTATAAAAGCTGGGATCCCATATGCTTTTTTACAGCTTTATCTACTTGTCCTTCCACTTTTAACTGAACCTCTAAGTCTCTCTTTTCAAAAGGCCTTTGATACGGTACCACACGGTAGGCTCATGACAAAGGTTAAGGCATGTGGAGTCAGGGGAAAAATAGCTGAATGGATAGCAAATTGATTAAAAAATTGAAAGCAGGGAGTAGGGGTAGAAAGCAGTGTTCCTCAAGGATTAGTGCTGGGACCACTGTTATTCATAATTTAAATTAATGATTTGGATTTAGGAACAAGTAACTCAATATAAAAATTTGCAGATGATACCAAACTAGGGGGTATAACTAACACTGAGGAAAAATGCAACATAATATAAGAAGACATTAGAAAACTTGCAGACTGGGCAGTTAACTGGCAAATTAACTTTAACATAGATAAATGTGAGGTGATGCACTTTGGTAGGAAAAATAGAAACATCACCTACACCTTAGAAAATAAGAAACTGAACGGGGTAGAAGGCCAAAGGGATCTGGGATACAGGTGAACAAAATTATTAAAAGCAGCATTGCAGGTCAATAAAACAATTAAAAATGTTAACAAAGCACCGGGATTTATTTCTAGAATTCAAAAGTAGTGAAGTTATGTTAAACTTGTATATGACCCCGCTCTCTGGGCACCGCCACCTTCATTCCGTCCCTCACTTCCTTCCCCAGGAGTGCAACAGCTTCAGTCCGCGCGCATGTCCCCCTCTCGCCCTGGCGCCACATCGCTCGCTCCTGTCCGCTCCTGTCCGTTCCCGTCCACCCTAACACAATCTATGTATGCGTCTTAACACAACCTATGTATGCATTTCTGCAGATAGGCATGTCTTAAAAAGCTGCATTTAATATAATTTTAGTGTAATATAATATAATGTAAAGGGGGGAGGGGAGCCGAGAAGGTGGGGATGTGAGGAAGAGCGGACCTGAGGGAGGGAGGGAGGGGGTTAGTGAGGGTATGTGTGTGTGTGTGCGTGTGCTAAGCCCATGCAGCAGAACCTGGTCTCCAATTGTCCTGGATTTCCTTGCCATTGGACCAAAACCTTGTTCTGTCAAGTTCGTGTGGTAGCTAGTGTGCACGCACCCCATGTTAAAAGAATTCACACACAAGCATCTTCCACCCCTTTAAAATGAAGTTTGGGACCTGGAACATCAGGACCCTCATGGATAACCCCAACAGCAACAGACCTGAACATCGCACCGCTATCATAGCCCGGGAATCAGATGCTTCGACAGCAACATCGCTGCCCTGAGCGAGACATGACGGGCAGGAGAAGGCCAGCTCCAGGAACAAAGTGTCGGATACACCATCTTCTGGAAAGGCAAACCAGAAGAGGAACACCGTCTCCATGGGGTTGGCTTTACCATCAAAAATGAGCTAGTTTGGCATCTTAGAGATTCCCCTTGTGGGATAAACGAACGCCTGATGACCCTTCGGCTCACTCTAACCCAGAATCAGAACGCTACGGTTGTCAGTGTGTACACCCCAACCCTGGAAGCTATGGACGAGGCCAAAGAGGAATTCTACTCCAGCCTTGAACAATCGCTGTCCCGAGTTCCAACGGGTGACAAGCTGATCCTCCTCAATCGTCTCCTCCCAGTGGCTGAAGAGCTCCTCCCAGAGTCACAATACGGATTCCGCCCACTAAGAGGCACAATGAACATGATTTTCACTGTGCGACAAATCGAAGAAAAATGTATGGAGCAGCATCAACCTCTGTACATTGCCTTTTTTTGACCTCATAAAGACCTTCAACTCTGTCAACCGAGAGGGATTATGGAGTGCCCTTCTCAAATTTGGCTGTCCTCAAAAATTTGTTACTATCCTCCGTCTGCGCAAGATGACATGCAAACCATGATCCTTAGTAACGGATCCATCACAGACCCAGTACAAGCAAGGCTGTATCATTGCACTAAAAGCTCGTCCCTATCTTTCTCGCTGCAATACTTCATTTCACCTCTAATAAGCTTCCTGCCGGAGTGGAGCTAATCTACAGGACGAACGGGAAATTGTTCAATCTCCATCACCTTCAGTCCAGAACCAAGATTGTCCCAACTTCTGTTATTGAATTAAAGTATGCAGACGACGCTTGTGTTTGTGCACACTCGGAGGCCAAACGCCAAACCATCGTTGACTCCTTCACTGAGCGTACGAGAGACTGGGCCTTACATTAAACATCCGAAAGACAAAGGTTCTTTACCAATCTGCCCCTGCCGCACAATACTGCCCCCCCCGACTATCAAAATCCACAACGAGACCTTGGACAGTGTGGTCCACTTTCCATACCTTGGGAGCCTTCAGTCAGCGAGGGCGGACATCGATGACGAAATCCAACACTGCCTTCAGAGTGCCAGTGTAGCCTTCGGCCACCTGAGGAAAAGAGTGTTTGAAGACCAAGACCTCAAACCCAGCACCAAGCTCACGGTCTACAGAGCAGCAGTGATACCTGCCCTCCTGTATGCTTCAGAGAGATGGACAACGTACAGTAGGCACCTCAAAGCACTGGAGAAGTATCACCAACGCTGCCTCCACAAAATCCGCAAATCCATTGGCAGGATAGGCATACCAATGTCAGTGTTCTCTTTCAGGCTAACATCCCCACCACTGAGGCATTGATCACGCTCAATCAGCTCCGATGGACGGGCCACATTGTCCACATGCCTGATACAAGACTCCCGAAACAAGCACTCTACTCCGAGCTCCGTCACGGCAAGCGATTTCCAGGAGGGCAAAGAAAACGCTTCAAGGACGTCCGCAAAGCCTCCTTGAAAAAATGTAACATCCTCATCAACACTTGGGAATCCCTGGCCCAAGAACATTCAAATTGGAGGAGAAACATTAGAAATGGCTTCAAACACTTTGGCCGCAATTTTGCCGGATCTCAGAGGGTGGGTTCGGAGGCCGGTCAGCTGTTAAATTCAAAATGATTGACGGCGGGTTGTCACCCCGCCTCCATGTGAGTTTCAAGAGTGTCGGGTCTGCGATCTCAGAACAGACCCGACACCAAGCAGCGGGTGAGGGATTTAAGACACTTAACTCCCTTTTAAGTGATTGTTAATTGCTATTTTGACAGCCTTTTCCTATTTTCCCGCATTTTAAATGGATTTCATGACGTTCGGAGATCACATCAGGTAAGTATGTCGGGAGTAGCAGCAAGCTGCATAGTTCACAGCTGCAACTGCAGTATAAAAGCTGAACTCTCACATCTGTTCACCTTCAAATGTCAGAGCTGTCTGATTTCAGGATTTGGATGACACATTTGATCTGTCTGGAGGCTGTAAGTGTGTGGTGTTAACTCTATATGCACTGTCACCTCCTTGGAGCAAGTTCTCTCCCCATTGACAGATCGCTTCTGCCATCTGAACTTCAGCTGCCATCTATTCCAGCAACATCGGTGCCCTTGAAAACAATCTCACCTTGGTCCTCTGAATCCCTCCACGATCATCCCCAACACCAACATCACCAGGCACACCAACCTTCTGCGCAATCACCTGATGCTGCACAGGACACAGGGCATCAGCACTCAAACACATTGCTGCCTGGGAGACCAGCGATGGCATCACCATGGCCAGATTTACTTCACTTGACGCTGTATACCCTGGCTGCCACATGATGCGCCAGGTTGACACCACCCCACACCAACACCATAAAGCATCCCTACAATGCCCAAGCCATTCCTTTCACATTCATCACCATTGCGGGGGATACCGTGATGTCTCACCATTCACTGCAACTCACAAAGACACTTCCAAAGGTGCACACAAATCTGTCCAAGAATGCAAAGTGCTGGAAATAAAGATTTCAATGTTTGACAACACATTAACTGAAGATTTACATGAACATTGCATAAGATATCCAAGTGCCTACCCTTCTGTGTTGTTAGTTAGTATGATTGCACTAGGATGAGGGTGAGTGTGAGGTGTGGCTAGTGAGATGGGGGGAAGTGATAATGTAGATAGAGATGGATGGGTGGAGGTGCAAGGTAAGTTGGTGTGAGTAAGGATGTGCAGGAGCAGGGTAGGGAAGGCAGAGTGATGGCTATGTGATGAGTGGCACAGCAGGATGAGGTTGAGTGTGGCTTTGCAGTAACGTTTTGTGATCTACTGAGATCATTGAAAAGTTTGCGCCACTGCAGCCAGGGACTCCTGACGACATCCCTGCTTTTGCCCTCCTGTGCAATGTGCAACCAGGCTGCGTTGATCTCCTGGGGAGGTCTCTTCCGCCCATGGGAAGGGAAGAGAACCTTCCTGCTTGCTGTGACTCCCACCATAAGCATATGGAGGGAGTCATGGGAGAACCTGGGTGCAGCCGTGCACCTTTGTGCAGAGCTTGTCAGTGTTTGCAGCACCTCAATGCTGTAGAACACTGACAGCACAACTGTCAAAATGAATGTGGGCACGGTCCCTTTAAGGAAACCAGCTGATAACACGGCCTGTTAATTGGCCTGGAACCCCGCAGGGCGGGCGGGCTTAACAAGGCCAATCTACGGGAAATAATTTTCAGAGAGCAGCTGCAGACGGGTGCGGAACCAGAACCCGCCAACCAGCTCTCCCGCCGCCATCCCGCCTCCGCAGGGAAAATCCTGCCCTTTGAGTTTCTTCGTCGGGAGCACGCGGAGGCCAAGTACAAACAGCGGAAGGAGCGTATGACAAACCAAGCACTCCACCCACTCGTCCCTTCAACCACTACCTGCCCCACCTGTGGCAGAGTCTGTAGATCCCGCATAGGACTCATTAGTCACCTTAGAACCAACAATATTGGAGTGGAAGCAAATCATCCTCGACTCCGGGGGACTGCCGAAGAAGAAGAAGGTCTTCATACTATAAAAGGACATAGAAGTACTGGAGAAAGTGCAAAAAAGATTTATAAGGATGGTACCAGAACTCAGAGGTCATAGCTATCGGGAAAGATTGAACAGGTTGGGGCTTTTTTCTTTAGAATAGAGAAGACTTAGAGGTGACCTGATAGAGGTCTTTAAAATTATGAATGGGTTGGACAGGGTAGATGTGGAGAGAATGTTTCCACTTGTGCAAGAATCCAAAACTAGGGGCCATAAATACAAGATAGTTACTAACAAATCCAATAGGAAATAAGGAAAAACTTCTTTACTCAGAGTGGTTAAAATGTGGAACTCGCTACCACAGAAAGTGATTGAGGCAAATAGCTTAGATACTTTCAAAAGGAAACTAGACGAGTATATGAGAGAAAAGGGAATAGAAAGAAATGCTGAAAGCCTGAGATGAGGTAGATAGAATGGGGGGAGACTCGTGTGGATTATAAATGCCAGCACAGACTGGTTGGGCCGAATGGCCTGTTTCTGTGCCGCATGTAATTCTATGAAATTCTCTATACTCATTTTCTCCATTTAAAATTTTACCATTTAGTATATACGTCCTTGCCTTATTCTTCCTCTCAAAATAAATCTCTTCATATTTCTCTGCATTAAATATCTGATATGTATCTGCCCAATCTATTGATCTATCTATGTCTTTCTGAAGTGACTTAGAGACCTCTTCACAGTTAACCATGGTCCCTATTTCTGTGTTTGAGATTTTTATATAGGCCCCAATACCCAAATCAAGAATATTTCTGTATATTGAGAAGAGCACTGATCCCAAAAGTGACAGCAGGAGACACCACTATTTACATCCCTGCACTCAAAAAAAAAATCCATTGGCCACGATTTTACTTACCTCGGCGGGCCGTGGCGGGCGATGTCGGTGGCGGGTCCCGACCCCGCTGCTGACTCCATCCCGCTCTGTGAAATGACTTTCCATTGATAGGGCTTGTTAAGCCTGCCCAGCGCGTTTCCCGGCCAATTAGAGGAAGCGGGTCTGGTGACGCCATTTCATGACGTATCATCAGCCGGTTTCCTTAAAGGGACCATGGCCAAATTTATTTTGACATTTGTGCTGTCAGTGTTCTACAGCATTGAAGTGCTGCGAACACTGTCAATGACTGCACAGAGGTGCAGGGCTGCACCCAGGTTCTCCCATGACTCCCTCCATATGCTTATGGAGGGAGTCAGAGCACGCAAGGAGGTCCTCTTCCCTTCCAATGGGTGGAAGAGATCTCCCCAGGAGACCAACACAGCCTGGTTGCACATTGCACAGGAGGACGCAAGCAGGGTTGTCGTCAGGAGAACCAGGCTGCAGTGGTGCAAACCTTTCAATGATCTCATTAGATCACTAAACGTTAGTACAAAGCCACACTCACCTTCATCCTGCTGTGCCTCTCATCACATCCCCATCACTCTGCCTTCCCTACCCTACCCCTGCACATCCTTACTCACACCAACTTACCTTGCACCTCCACCCATCCCTCTCTATCTACATTATCACATCCCCATCTCACTAGCCACCCCTCAAACTCACCCACATCCTAGTGCAATCATACCAACTAACAACACACAAGGGTAGGCACTTGGGTGTTTTAGCCAATGTTCATGTAAAGTTTCTGTTAATATGGTGTCAAACATTGAAACCTTTATTTTCAACACTTTGCCTTCTTGGACAGATTTGTGTGCCCCTTTGGAAGTGGTTTAGTGAGTTGCAGTGAATGGTGAGACATAACGATATCCCCCGCAATGGTGATGAGTGTGAAAGGAATGGCTTGGGCATTGTAGGGATGCTTTATGATGTTGGTGCGGGGTGGTGCCAACCTGGCGGATCATGTAGCAACCAGGGTGTACAGCGTTAAGTGAAGTAAATCTGGCTATGGTGAGGCTATCCCTGGCCTCCCGGGCAGCAATGTCCTCGGGTGCTGATGCCCTGTGTCCTGTGCAGCATCAGTTGATTGCGGAGAAGGTTGGTGTTGTTGTTGGTGCTGCTGGTGTGTCTGGTGCTGCTGGTATTGGGGCTGATCGTGGTCAGATTCTGAGGACCAACATGAGACCGTATAAATGGCACCCATGTTGATGGAATAGATGGCAGGTGAAGTAGAGATCAATGGTGAGAGAGTTCTTCCAAAGAGGTGATACTGGATGGAGAGTGGAAAATGGAAAGCCTGTAGAATCTGTGCTGGAAATGGACTGAGAAATAGCTTGTGGCTGAGGAAAGTGAAGATCTGTCAGGTGGGAGCTTTTATAGCACATTTCAAGCTGCCAAGTAATCAGCTGATTCAATGGCCACTGAACTCCCGCCTCAGCTTAACAGACGTGATCCCCAAGCAGCGTGGATCATGTGGGCAAGCAGTTAAACTGAAAAGGTAAGGTAAAATGTATTCTTAATGATCTCTCAACAAGGCAATAATCAGCTTAATTGGATCCCCCGCCACTGCCTGTCGGGTCTGCTCAGCGCTGACAGACCCGACATTGGGAAAGGCGTGTGGCGGTGGGTTGACAGCGGGGTCCCGACCCACTGTGAAAATAAACTTTCCCACCCAACCCGCCACCGATCCCGCCCGCTGACCCCCCAGAAAATTCTGGCCATTAACTTCTCTCTGTTTTCTATTGTTTAACCAATTACTTATCCATCTGTCAAATTCCCTTTAATAATGCGGACTTTAATTTTATCAACAAGCCTCCTACACAGCACTCTATCAAATGCTTTTCCAAAATCCCTAAACACAACACCATCGGCATTTTCTTTATCAATACAATTTGCTATTTCCTCAAAGAACTCTCAAATAAATCTATTGCGCATGACTTGCATTTCATAAGTCCATGTTGGCTATCCATAATTAATCCATGTCTTTCTATGTGAATATTCAATTTCTCCATATTAATGCCTCTAGAAGCTTAACCACTCCGATGTTAGGGTGACTGATCTATAGTTACCTGGTTTATTCTTTTTTCTCTTTTCAAACAGAGATGTTACATTGGGAACACTCCAGACCTCTGGAACTTCTATATTTAAAGATGTCTGAAAGATTGTGCTAAGAGCATCCATTATTTCTTCTCTGACTTCCTTCACTTTTCTAGGATGCCTACTATCAGGGCCCAGTGCCTTTTCCACTTTTTGAGTTCCACCATTATTTTCAGTACTATTTCCTTATCTATAGTTATCATATTGAATAGTTAAAGTCTAGATTTTTGGCTGTCGGGACAGGAAGTGAGCTACTTGTCACAGAGTATCCAGCCTCTGGCTTGCTCTTGTAGCCATGCTGTTGATATGGTTGGTCCAGTTCAGCGTCTGGTCAATGGTGACCCCCAAGATGTTGATGGTGGGGGACTCAGCAATGGCGGTGTTATTGAATGTCAGGGGGAGATGACTGGGCTTTCTCTTGTTTGAGATGATTGTTATCTGGCACTTAGGTAGTACAAATTTTACTTGCCATTTGTCAGGACTTTTATAAGGCATTTGATAATAGATTTCCACATGTGAAACTTTAAAAAATGCAAGGGCTTTTGAATTAATAGCAAATTAGCTAGATAGGTTGAAAACTGGCTCGACAAAGGAAAGCAGAAGGTGATGATCATTGGAAAAGTTTTGCTTGAAGTGAATCAATGGGGCTTGTGATGATGCCAATCCTCTGGTCAGCACCAGCCAACCTTTCTTCAAACCTCACTTCTGCCCCTTTCACAGTCATGTAAAGTGACTCGCTGTATGATTCTCTCTATAAATCATTAAACCCACCCCAGCTGACTTTATGGTCCCATAACTATGGCAAAGCGGAAGTTCTGACCCACCGGTTACCTTCCAGCCTGATCCCATCAGATTATCGAAGATCAGGCAATGTGCTTATTTTGGTGAGCGTCCACCCCAGTATTGGGTGCCCATTATTCTTCAGGTGCTTTTGAATTAGTACGCCCTAATGCACCTGAGCTTCCAGAAAGTGCACACTCTAAAGTGTAAAGTGACCAAATTGCCAGGAGCCGCACTTATGCCGGAATTGCACCCACCTGTGACCTCCAACACTGACCCTGCTGGAGTATGCGGGGTCAGGGGGAGGGCACTCAATTTGCATGGGGCCAGCCTGGACTTGCGCCACTGCAGTCGTAACTTGAATGGCTGCCTGACCCTAGCTGTCAGATAATTTGGTGTCTATGCCTGATCGGGAAAGTGCCAGGGACCAACCCCCACCCAGCCCCCACCCCCATCAAATTTGGAAATTGGCCCCCTCAAAGCCCCATTAGTGGCTGCAGTTTTACCATTTTACAGATTCCACTGATAAACTGTGTGGGTCCAATTGGGTTGCCAACTCTGGTTAAATGTAGTCCTGGAGGTTTCATCACATGACCACCCCCACACTCTCAACACATCCACACGGTGCACCGCCTTCCCAAGCCAATTGGAAAGCGGAAAGACTCTTCATTACCCAATTGGATGATGCTTGACTGTTAGTCAAAGAACCTTTTTTCCCATCTCCAATATTTTTCTAACTAATAAACAGAAGTCCTCAAAGAAAATGAAAAAATAAAAACAATTCTTTTTAATGCCCCTATGATTTTCTCCAGGGTTGCTGGAGATTAATCTTCAATTCCTGGTGACTCCAGGCCAATCCTGGAGGGTTGGCAAACCTAGGGTCCAGGATACTTTTCTGATCTGGACCTTACACCAATGAACACACTTAAAGAGGCTGGTACTCGGTGTACTGACCTCCAGGTTTACACCAGGTCCTTCTGAGGCAGGACCACTTGGTATAGGCTCCTAACAGCCCAGCCCTTCCTTGTCAGCAGCATTGTTTGAGGTGGGCAGAGGCCTTATCCCAAAACAAGGCCACTGGAAACTCCGAAGGTCGTCCGGAGCCCATAGTCACAGCAGGAATCCACCAGAACAGCCAGATAATTTCAGGGCCAAATAGTTTAAATCCCACTAGTTTCTTTTATATTTCATTCTCTTAACAGTTTCAGCTTCACATTTGGCTCCATTTCTCAAGGGCCTGTGTTTGACTCAGACCTTCTATTGCAATGATTCTGGAACCGCTGTGTATATGCATTCTTTCTATGCAAGATTTTTCTGGACCGTAATGAAGTACTCAATGCTCTTTGGTGTTGGTTTTTGTCTCCTCAGTGACACAAGCATGAAAAACACACCATCAAGTTATGTGCAGGCTGATAGCTCAAGTTATAGTCTTGAGTAGTCATTTTATGAATTCACAGTCCCAGCAGCGAGCTTCACCCACTGTGAACATATGTCAACAATTCAGACGCACATCCACCCCACAATTTTCTGTCCATTAAAATTAATGGTGAGCGCGATTCTAAATTCCCGATATGCACTCCTGGCAGGTGAAGCTCTGTGCTGGGAGTTCGAATTTGTAAAATTATCACGAGTGCTATAATTTCTGTGCAGTCACTCACCACTCGTAAAGTTTTGTATTCTCTTTATACCACTTCATTTTGACTATTTATAACAATTCTAAAAAAATGTTATTTGACTTTATTCTGATTTGAAGCACATTGACTTGAGCGCAGTCATCTTTCAAAGTCTCGGTGACACAGCATTTCAGTACTTTATTGTGACCTTTAGCTTCTTGCCAAATTGAGGTTTCTTGCTGGCAGTTGAGGAGCATGTCAAGGAGCAATGGTTACGTCTGAAATCCAAACCACAGAGATGACAAAAGACAGGCAGGAAACAGAATGTGCGAGTGGCAATGCTTCGTTTATTGATTTATGTTACTTTAAGTTCATTTCACAAACCAGGCAATATTATTAGTCTGAAGTCCCTGATGTTAACTGTCAGCTATCAGGAAGTAACTGAGGACCTAAGTTGAGGTAGCACACACAAGCTGTAAAGTAGTCTAGGAAAAATCTCATGGCATTCAACAATACATTGTTGCCTGTCTTGCCTTGTGCATGGTAAGAAATATGACATTCATGAAAAGGAGGACAGTTTGACATCTAAGAACTATGTTCGCTTATTATTTGCTCAATGATATTTGGCTTACATGTCCAGCGCATCTATATTTCTGTGTTCTTTGCTCCCATTCTGCCAATAATATAAAACCACCGGGAATCTTAAAATTAGAGCTAGGCCATTTAGGAGTGAAATCAGGAAGCACATTTTTCACACGGGGTCATTTTGATTTTGGGCAATAATGTAAAACGGGAGATATCAGATTAGCCGCCCCTTATACATATCGCCCGATTTTTATTTCCATTGACTTCACATGTCGGCTTTAAACTATCGCCCAAAGTCAAAATTGCCCCCAAAGGGTAGTGCAATTCTGGAACTCGCTCTCCCAAAAGGTTGGGTCAATTGAAATTTTCAAAACTGAGATCGATAGATTGTTATTATTAGGTATGGGGATCAAGGGATATAGAACAAAGGTGGGTAAATGGAATTGAGGTACAGATCAGCCATAATCTAATTGAATGACAGAACAGGCTCAAGGGGCTAATTGGCCTACTCCTGTTGCTATGTTTCTACAGGTACTAAATCACATCATCATCTGTAAGTTTCATTTTTCAGTACTATTCTAGACTAAAATAGGAATGTGAATGAAATGTAAGTGTAGAGACTTGCTTAGCTCTTACAAACACGTACTGCATTTCACGATCTAAAATTTGAATGGTAATCAAATTATCCAGAAAATGTATTAAGCTGATTGATCTGCAGTATAAGGTTTTCCAATGTGTATACTGTATTAGGTCTGGTCAGTATTTGTGTGGAATATTCGCCCTGAATTTCCTCGGACTCCCTGCTGCTACGCCATCGTAACATTGCCAGAACCTGTCCAATTAGAATAATAGCTTAAAAACATGTAATAAATCTTTTAGGCTTCTGAAGTTGCCTATTAAGATCAGTGAAATGAAGTACAGTCTTACATGAACTGTAATTTCATGCTTTAGGATTGCTTGTAAAGGCAGTAAGAGTTCCAAAGAGTTTGAAATGGAAAACTCTTAGCCATAGGGATATTAAATATAGTTTTAGAGGCATCAATCAATGTTAGGTTCCTGTAACATAAGTGTTGGGATGTACAGTAACATAATATAAAAACTAAATATTTATTGTGCTAATTGATGTTTTCTGATTTAAGGCCTAAAAATTCGGGTTGCTTTGCGCCTCCCGTTAGCACCCTAAGAGGGCGCTAACGGGGCGCAAAGCAACGAGTGCCCGGGCGCGGCGCCGCCAACGCCTCCCACGAAATTCAGCAGGAGGTTAGTGGCGGCGGTAGTGCCCCCTGATTTACCGCCAGACGCTATGTCCGACAGGGTCAGGGGGGGGGCTACCTGCGGCCGGGGCAGCGCAAATTAAAGGGGAGGTGCCGGGCGGCCATTTTTGCTGCTGGTCGCCTGCCAGCACCTGCCCCCTCTGCCGTCCCCGGCCTCCTCTGAAGCCCCCCCGCGGAGTGCCGGCTGCGCTCCGTGAGCCCGGCACTTCTCTTGAGTGCCAGGCTCTTTTGCCAGCACTCCGATCCCTGGTGGCCCAGCTGGGCCCTGGGTCGCGCTGCGCAAGGCCCCTCCCCTTTAATAAGGGGAGGAAGGCCTGCAGTACCGCAGCACGTAGCACCGCAAAATTCACTCGCAGCGCCCCAAGAGGGAGGCGGGGCGCTTCCAGTAGCACCCTGCTTCCCTCTTGGGGTGCTACCGATGAATTTCGGCTGCGGAGGGCACTATATTTTTCTGGGCGCTAAAAGTAACGCCCCGGCAAAGTTAGTGCCCCAAAGGGGGCGCGACTCAATTTTACCCCCTAAGTCTTTAACTAATAAACTCCAAAATATGCATTAATGGGTTGGTAAGGCACTCTGTTGTTACTAGATGCACTAGGCACAATGCTGTATAATTAAAGTTTTACTTAGATTTTAAGGAACAATTTGCTACTAATTAACTATTATACCCATCTATCACTCCTACTCTTTTATAAATAAGCTTGCCCTTATCAATTGATCTGCTTAAATGATTTGTTCCTCCATTCGCTTCACCGCCAGTATAACTGAATGAATTACTTTTCCTTATTGTAAGGAATAGTCATAGTGGCATGTTAATTGGAATGTGAAATTTGTATTGTATTTCCTGTACACTATAACGCTGTAATACTTCTCTCAAGCTTTGTCTCAGCCACTACAGGCAGCAGTATAACGCTATATAATGTCTTCTACAACAACAACTTGCATTTATATTGTGCCTTTCATGTAGTAAAACATCCCAAGTCCACAAAAAGCAGGACACATCCAATCTGGTCAATTACCGCCCCATCAGTCTACTCTCAATCATCAGCAAAGTGATGGAAGGTGTTGTCAACAGTGCTATCAAGCGACACTTGCTCACCAATAACCTGCTCACCGATGCTCAGCTTAGGTTTCACCAGGACCACTCGGCTCCCGACCTCAATACAGCCTTCGTCCAAACATGGACAAAAGAGCTGAATCCAGAGGTGAGGTGAGAATGACTGCCCTTGCCATCAAGGCAGCATTTGAACAAGTCTGGCTTCAAGGAGCACTAGTAAAACTGAAGTCAATGGGAATCAAGGGGAAAACTCTCCGCTGGCTGGAGCCATACCTAGCACAAAGGAAGATGGCTGTGGTTGTTAGAGGCCAATCATCTCAGCCCCAGGACATTTCTGCAGAGGTTCATCAGTGCAGTTTTCTAGGCCCAACCATCTTCAGCTGCTTCGTCAATGATCTTCCCTCCATCATAAGGTTAGAAGTGGGGATGTTCACTGATGATTGCCCAGCGTTCAGTTCAATTCACAGTTCCTCAGATAATGAAGCAGTCCATGCCTGCATGCAGCATGACCTGGATGACATTCAGGCTTGGGCTGATAAGTGAAAAGTAACATTTGCGCCACACAAGTGGCAGGCACTGACTATCTCCAACAAGAAAGAGTCTAACCACCACCCCTTGACATTTAACTGCATTACTATCGCCGAATCCAACCATCAAAACCTGGGGTCATCATTGACTAGAAACTTAACTGGACCAGCCACATAAATACTGCGGCTACAAGAGCAAGTCAGAGGCTGGTATTCTGCAGCAAGTGTCTAACTTCCTGACTCACCAAAGCCTTTCCACCATCTACAAGGCACAAGTCAGGAGTGTGATGGAATACTCACCACTTGCCTGGATGAGTGCAGCTCCAACATCACCCAAGAAGCTCGACACCATCCAGGACAAAGCAGCCCGCTTGATTGGCACCCCATCCACCACCTTAAACATTCACTCCCTCCACCACCGGCACACCGTGGCTGCAGTGTGTACCATCTACAAGATGCACAGCAGCAACTCGCCAAGGCTTCTTCGACAGCACCTCCAAAACCCGCGACCTCTACCACCTAAAAGGACAAGGGCAGCAGGCGCATGGGAACACCACCACCTCCAAGTTCCCCTCCAAGTCACACACCATCCTGACTTAGAAATATATCGCCGTTCCTTCATCATCACTGGGTCAAAATCCTGGAACTCCCTATCTAACAGCACTGTGGGAGTACCTTCACTACATGGACAGCAGCGGTTCAAGAAGGCGGCTCACCACCACCACCTCAAGGGCAACTAGGGATGGGCAATAAATGTTGGCCGTGCCAGCGACGCCCACATCCCATGTACGAATAATAAAAAACTAAAATTCAAGTACACAGGGACAAAAATTCATGGTGAAGGATTGGGGATGTATGGGGGAGAAATTCAGTATCGCCCCATTTGGGGCGCAATTATCGGCCGGGCGCAAAGATTAGCGCCTGGCGCTAATTATCACCACCGACTG
This sequence comes from Squalus acanthias, assembly GCA_030390025.1. NCBI lineage: Eukaryota > Metazoa > Chordata > Chondrichthyes > Squaliformes > Squalidae > Squalus > Squalus acanthias. Next base: position 66,988,754 of record CM059428.1, on the reverse strand, counting down.
CAAACTTGACTTTTATCGCCCCTGGAGGTGATTGGAGCGCTAAATCAGGCACTTCACACCTGTCTTAAGGCGCAAAGGCCGAGGAGCGAGGCGCTACCTCAGAGCGCTGGCGAAGCTCATGTAATGTCAGTCAGCAATGGAACACACACACAATGGCACGGGCCAGTTCTTAAAGGGGATGGTTAATCTTGCTTTCCATCCACATCCTGCTCATTGCAGCCTTGAATCTCGGCCTGGAGAGACCTGCACATCAAATCTGCTGGAAAGAACAATGGAGAGTACCAGGCAAAGAGCTCAGAGTGCAGCCCCCACAGTCTCTTCTAAATCGATACAAGGAATGGCAAATCAAAATGACCCTGCAATGTGCTGCTCAGTACCCAAAATTCATTCACACAACGTTGAATCTCTCCAGAAGTCTCTCTCTCTCTCTCTCTCAGAATGCGTAGTTCAAAAATGGCACCAACAATAAAAGGCAGGAAGCGGTCACCTTTAAATAGCGCTCCCCCTTTCCCTTCATGACTGGAGAACGCTCCCCTCAACCTGTCATTGTTAGCGTCAGGTGGTAAGGCAGGGGGCGCCACTCAATATCCGCTCCGGGGCGATACCAGGGCGTTGCGCACTCGACTGACGTCACGATCTGCCGGCGCAGGAGATCGTGGCGGTAGTGTTTAGCGCCGCCGCAAAATGTCTAGTTAATTTCGCGAGCGGCGCAAACTTCGCCGCGCCTGGGCGCTAGATGCTTTGCGCCCCATTAGTGCCCTCTTAAGGCACTAACGGGAGGCGCAACCAACTGAATTTTCCCCCTATATCTTTTATTCAGGGTGGATAGTAGAGCTAGACACAAATGTACCAGGGACAAATATCTCACGCAACTGAGCGTATTGATTGCAGAGAACGTGAAGAACATGAAGAGAAATAGCATTAATGTACCAATGAATGTGGTCTAATGCGCTAGTGGATGAAGTCTAGTGTCTCTATAAACAAGGTCTACTGCGCTAATGAGCAAAACCAGTAACTTACTACAACCGAGTTCATGCCCCAACAACCCTCTTTCAGGTGCAGATGATTAACTGTGTGTTTGAACTTCACTGTAAAGTTCCATAAAATGACACTGCATGGGACCCAGATTACATGTCATTTCTGTGTCCTGGAAAAACTGTCTTTCATATTTTATTTCTATTGTGAGACTTTGCAGCCTCTGCTTTATTATCCGAAGGGGCAGCTCCTCAATTTCTGGTTAAACTTTAGCCATAGACTTCTGATCTTCAGCCATGGGGGCGTGGGTAGATCGAACAACCTCCTCACGGGCCTGCTCCAAGGCTGGCCAAAACTGTCATTCACTGGTCCAGGATCCGTGGGATCCACGGAGAGGAGCACTGTGACTGCCTGCTTCTTGTGCCTGCCAGGTCATCCTGGAGAGGGACCATGCGGTGTCCACTGGCACACTTGAGGTCTTCCACGACCAGTGGGCACCACAGGATGTTAACTGTATCATTGAGCGTGATTACCTTGTGCACCTTTTAGTTTAATTGGACTATTTGCAAGAATGTTTTAATAATGGTGCCCTCTAAGGGAACGGTAGCGTAGTGGTAATTTCTACTGGGCTAATAATCCAGAGGCCTGGACTAATGATCCAGAGACGTGAGTTCAAATCCCACCACGGCAGCTGGGGAATTTAAATTCAGTTAATTAAATAAATCTGGAATTTAAAAAAAGCTAGTATGAGTAATGGTAACCATGAAACTATCGGATTGTTGTAAAAACCCATCTGGTTCACTAATGTCCTTTAGGAGAGGAAATCTGTCGTCCTTACCTGGTCTGGCCTATATGTGACTCCAGACCCACAGCAATGTCATTGACTCTTAACTGCCCTCTGAACTGGCCTAGCAAGTCACTCAGTTGTAACAAACCGCTACGAAACAAAATAATAAAAATGAAACTGGACAGACCACCCAGCATCGACCTCGGCACCGGCTATGGACACGGCATTGGCACACCCAGCCCAATCGACACTGCAAAGTCCTCCTCACCAACATCTACATCTGGGGACTTGTGCCAAAATTGGGAGTGCTGTCCCACAGACTAGTCAAGCAACAGCCTGACATAGTCATACTCACAGAATTATACCTTTCAGCCAATGTCCCAAACTCCACCATCACCATCCCTGGGTATGTCCTGTCCCACCAGCAGGACAGACCCACCAGGGGTGGCGGCACAGTGGTGTACAGTCGGGAAGGAGTGGCCCTGGGAGTCCTCAACATTGACTCCGGACCCCATGAAGTCTCATGACTTCAGGTCAAGCATGGGCAAGGAAACCTCCTGCTGATTACCACGTACCGCCCTGCCTCAGCTGATGAATCAGTACTCCGCCATGTTGAACACCACTTGGAAGAAGCACTGAGAGTAGCAAGGGCACAGAATGTACTCTGGGTGGGGGACATCAATGTCCATCACCAAGAGTGGCTCGGTAACTCCACTGCTGGCCGAGTCCTGAAGGACATAACTGCCAGTCTGGGCCTGCAACAGGTGGTGAGAGAACCAACACGAGGGAAAAACCTACTTGACCTCGTCCTCACCAATCTACTTGTCGCAGATGCATCTGTCCATGACAGCATTGGTAGCAGTGACCGCCGCACAGTCATTGTGGAGACGAAGTCCCGTCTTCACACTGAGGACACCCTCCATTGTGTTGTGTGGCACTACCGCCGTGCTAAATGGGATAGATTCAGAACAGATCTAGCAGCTCAAAACTGGGCATCCATGAGGCGCTGTGGGCCATCAGCAGCAGCAGAATTGTATATCACCACAATCTGTAACCTCATGGCCCAGCATATCCCTCACTCTACCATTACCATCAAGCCAGCGGACCAAACCTGGTTCAATGAGGAGTGTAAAAGAGCATGCCAGGAGCAGCACCAGGCGTACCTAAAAATGAGGTGCCAACCTGGGGAAGCTGCAACACAGGACTACATGCATGCTAAAAAGCGGAAGCAGCATGCTATAGACAGGGCTAAGCGATCCCACAACCAACGGATCAGATCAAAGCTCTGCAGTCCTGCCACATCCAGTTGTGAATGCTGGTGGACCATTAAAAAACTAACGGGGGGAGGAGGAGGGAGGAGGCTCCATGAATATCCCCATCCTCAATGAAGGTGAAGACCAGCACGTGAGTGCAAAAGACAAGGCTGAAGCGTTTGCAACCATCTTCATCCAGAAGTGCCGAGTGGATGATCCATCTCGGCCTACTTCTGAGGTCCCCATCATCACAGAAGCCAGTCTTCAGTCAATTCGATTCACTACACTTGATATCAAGAAAAGGCTGAGCACACTGGATACAGCAAAGGCTATGGGCCCCGACAACATCCCAGCTATCGTGCTGAAGACTTGTGCTCCAGAACTAGCCACGCCTGTAGCCAAGCTGTTCCAGTACAGCTACAACACTCGCATCTATTCGACAATGTGGAAAACTGACTGCCCAGGTATGTCCTGTCCACAAAAAGCAGGACAAATCCAACCTGGCCAATTACCGCCCCAACAGTCTACTCTCAATCATCAGCAAAGTGATGGAAGGTGTCATCGACAGTGCTATCAAGCAGCACTTACTCACCAAAAACCTGCTCACTGATGCCCAGTTTGGGTTCAGCCAAGACCACTCAGCTCCCAACCTCATTACAGCCTTGGTTCAAACATGGACCAAGGAGCTGAATTCCAGAGGTGAGGTGAGGGTGACTGCCCTTGACATCAAGGCAGCATTTGACCGAGTGTGGTATGAAGGAGCCCTAGTAAAACTGAAGTCAATGAGAATCGGGGGGAAAACACTCCACTGGCTGGAGTCATACCTAGCACAAAGGAAGATGGTTGTGGTGGTTGAAGGTCAATCATCACAGCCCCAGGACATCGCTGCAGGGGCTGTGTCCTAGGCCCAACCATCTTCAGCTGCTTCATCAATGACCTTCCCTCCAACATAAGGTCAGAAATGGGGATGTTCGCTGATGACTGCACAGTGTTCAGCGCCATTCACAACTCCTCAGATAATGTAGCAGTCCATGCCCGCATGCAACAAGACCTGGACGACATTCAGGCTTGGCTGATACGTGGCAGGTAACATTCGTGCCACAGAAGTGCCAGGCAATGATTATCTCCAACAAGCGAGAGTCTAACCACCGCCCCTTGACATTCAACGGCATTACCATCGCCGAATCCCCCACCATCAACATCCTGAGCGTCACCATTGACCAGAAACTTAACTGGACCAGCCACATAAATACTGTGGCAACACGAGCAGGTCAGAGGCTAGGTATTCTGCGGCGAGTGTCTCACCTCCTGACTCCCCAAAGCCTTTCCACCATCTACAAGGCACAAGTAAGGAGTGTCATGGAATACTCTCCACTTGCCTGGATGAGTGCAACTCCAACAACACTCAAGAAGCTCAGCACCATCCAGGACAAAGCAGCCCGCTTGATGGGCACCCCATCCACCACCTTAAACATTCACACCCTCCACCAGTGGCGTACCGTGGCTGCAGTGTGTACCATCTACAAGATGCACTGCAGCAACTCGCCAAGGCTTCCCAAACCCGCAACCTCTTCCACCTAGAAGGACAAGCGCAGCAGGCGCATGGGAACACCACCACCTTCAAGGTCCTCTCCAAGTCACACACCATCCTGACTTAGAAGTATATCGCTGATCCTTCATCGTCGCTGGGTCAAAATCCTGGAACTCCCTCCCTAACAGCACTGTGGGAGTACCTTCACCACTCGGACTGCAGCGGTTCAAGAAAGCGGCTCACCACCACCTTCTCAAGGGCAATTAGGGATGGGCAATAATTGCTGGCCTTGCTAGCGACGCCCACATCCCATAAAAAACAAATTTTAAAAAAGTGCTGGCAAGGCCTATTGTTATTTGATGGCCACCCTGGTCAAATATTGGCAGCATTTCCTCTGCTCAGTTCTGGCAAATTACTTATTATTTCTTTTTAAATGTATTCTGAGAAGTAAAGCAGTGAAGCTAGCTGCACCTTATAGGAGTACTTTTCCAGCTTTGCACAACAAGTGAGGAGTCTCAGCTGCTCATATCAGAAATTCAAGCACACGATTGTACAACATACTTATGAATGGTTATTTGAATAAAAGGCTCCTTTTCTCATTCAGTTTTCCTCACTTCGTAGCATTGGTATCTCTGAGACAGATAGGGCTAGAAATTCATTACAGCCCAGGAATGGGCGGTATCTTTAGAAAAGTTTGAGAATTAGCGCCAGGCGCTAATGCTTTAAACTGCATGCAAAATTCATTCTCACTGTTCAAAGAAATGATTGAGTGCTAAATCAAGTCTTAAAGGCCGAGCTCAGTGGTGTTACACTCAAAGGGTGGACCAATATCGGGTGCAGTCTAATCTCAACTCATGATTGCCACAGGCTTTCCCCAGTATTTAAAGGGGAGGTTCATTGATACTGCAGCACCTCATTCTCAGCTTTGCTGGCTGTGCAGCTGCCTCAGCAAGGAGAAGCACAACAAGAAGGAGCCAGAGAACTGTGTTCATGGCAGATCCACCTCAGTCGGGTGGTCAGGGTGATTGAATGCTTCAACAAATGCTACGTACCACCATCTGTACCATAAGCTTCACACACTGCCCAAAGCACCAGACTCCCAGCACTCACCCACCAACAATCTCTACCTACCAACATCACACTCACATCTCACGTCTTGCACACAATGACAACTATTCAACTATGGCAGGCACAAGGGTCATTAGTTATGAGAATGAATGTGATATGCGTGATATGTTTATGCATAAATTTATTAATGGAGTTTGCAATATTTTATGGTCTCTCTCATTTCACCTTTGCACTCAGGAGGACACTGTGATATGGCACGGCTCAGGGATGGTATGATGGGCATGTGGTGAGCAAAAGGGATCTGAGGTTTAAGTCATCCTGCTGTGAGGCTGGAGGTCTGTTTGGAGGAGGTGGCAGACTTCTGTGACCACCACCTTGGTGATGCAGAGCCGTCTAATACACTGCTCCTCACTTAATTGAAGATAGGAGAAGTGCTGTCGGAATACCCTCGGAGGGTAAGGCCTCCTGGTGAGAGCCCTGATGTCCCTCCTCATCCCTCTGCACACATGTTCCCGTATTTCTGGCTGCCTACACTCCCTCTGCCATAGATCCAGGAGGGTGAGGTGGCATGCAAGTACAGCCCCCATTAATGTTGCCAAGTGTAGCAGTTTGAATCTTTGAACAATAAATGTAGCCAATTTGCACTTGCCAGAAGACTGCTGATAAAAAAGAAGCTTGGAATTACTCATACAAACTGCTCCACTGGCTGAAACTGACAAGAAGCCACTGAAACTAACCTGCCCTGACAGCTGCGAGTGATTAATGCTGATGCCTTTAAATAACGTCGCTGGAGCCGGCTTCCGTCAGCTGTGCACCTGCTCTCCCTGTCGCTGTCTGGTCGAGGCGCAAAGGTAAGTCGCGAAAATCTATTTTGTAGATCGGGCACCCAGTGAGCATTGCACGCTCACTGATGTCATGATTTGCCAGGCGTTGAAGTCCCCGGCGATACCATGTACCGGCGGCACAATGGGGGGGGGGGGTGGATTTGCCGTGAGGCGCTGTATTCGCCGCGCCTCGGTGCTACTGCATCAGTGCCCCATTACTGCCCTCTGCAGGCACTAATGAGAGGCGCTAACCAACTCAACTTTTCCCCCATAGTTTTGGGTTTAAGCCCCATTCCAGGACCTAAGCATATAATTTAGGCTGACACGCCAATGCAGTACTGAGGGATGCTACTTTGTCTGAGCTGCCAGCCTTTAGGTGAAACATTAACCAAAGCCCTTGCTCCCTCATTTGCAATTCTCTGGTTCAGGTAGACATTAACGATTCCAAGAGCAGGAAGTTATCTTGGCCAACATTCCTCATTCAGCCAGAACCACTCAAAACAGATTAACCCATCATTCATAGAAAAATAGGAGCAGGAGTAGGCCATTCGGCCCTTCGAGCCTGCTCCGCCATTCAATATGATCATGTCTGATCCTCTCATTGCTATTTGTGGGATCATGCTATGTGCAAAATCGCTGCTGAGTTTCCCTGCGTATGAATGATTACTGCACTTCAAAGTAAATTCATTGTGTCTGAGATGTTTCTGGGAGCAGTGAAAAGGTCCTATAAAGTCTTACCCTCTTTTTCCATTTTGTTTAGTTTCCCATGCCAGCTGTCTTTTACCATTTTAGATACAGAAGGGAACCGTGCAGCAAGTTACCTGTTTACCCACATTACTGCAGCGCTTATAGGGCTCGATTTTAATTCCCGAGGCGGGTTGGAGTCGGGTTGCGTGGTGGGCGGGTTCGGGAGCCATTTCCAGCGGGATCAGCTGCAGATGTGCGATTTTTATTCAACGAGCTTGTTAATTTCAAGGAGGCGCGCTGGCCGGTCCAATGAGTGCGATCGGGTCAGCTGGCCACCTCATAATAGCAGCTGCTTTTAAAGCTGCCATTCAGCCTGAGCCTTTCTATTGTGGTTTCCTGGACTTGATTTAAACGCTATGACTTCTTCCAGAGGCAAGGCAGCTCTTCCTTTTAATGATGAGTCCCTCCAAATTCTTGTGGATGCTGTCAGAGGGCGCAGGGAGATTCTCTTCCCTCCTGATGGCCGGAGGAAGCCTCCTCAGCAGACCAAGGCAGCCTGGCTGCGATTGCTCAGGAGGTCAGCGCAAGGTCCATATATGCACGCTCATGGATCCAGTGCCGCAAAACTTTTAATGGTCTTGTGCGAACATCAAAAGTGAGTATCCCATCTCACTTGCCTCCACTCTGCTTCCCTTCTCTTCTCATCACCAGCACTCTGCGTTGTAAGCCTCCTCCTTCACATCCCACCTTACCCTTACTTCCCTTGCACCCTTTCCTATCCATCTCTGTCTCTGCACTGAATCACTTCAGCATCCTGCCTATGCACCCCTTAGACTCGCTCTCACTGTCATGCAGTGACAACAACTAACAATGCACAGGGAGCTAGCTTCCTCTTGGCACCTTACCCCATCTTCGTCTCCCTCAAAGCTTCTATGGTAGGGATTAATCACACTCACTCCATCACTGTGGCTGAAACATCGCTTGTGTCCCTCCTTGCAGGAAAAGATAGCCCACAATAAGAGGGAGAGAGCAATGACTGGAGGAGGAACACCTACACTAGCAACTTTGACCAGTGCTGAGGAGGCTGCTAACGAGATTGTTGGAGGTGGCAAAGACCTGGAAGTGGCCGATGGAGAGACGGGCACACTAGAGGAAGCTGGTGACAGAATAGAGTTTCATCCCTCTCAGAAAGCAATGCAATATGATATTCATAGAGAATTGCATTGTATCAGCTGCTCAAAAGGATGTGTCTGCTGCATCAATATCAGATGTCTAAATCATGCCTTTACTCTCACACAGGACCATCGAGCGCCCCCCTCCCCACTATCCAGGACGAAGACCCGGACAAATCCTCAGAGGAACCTGAAGCCTCTGAGGGACCAGCGTCACTAGGACTCAGTGCACCCAGCACCAGCGTAGAGACGCACACCTCGGTGGGGCCATCGTGAGTTAGAGTAGTGTTGCCACCTGGTCTATCACAGCGCACAAGTGAGCATCAGCAGATGGTGGAGACAGCGACAGCAGTGGAGAGTCCTCGGCGGAGGAGGTCGCAGGACTCTCCTAGCTCTGCTGAGCTGCATGCAGACGCTGTGCCTCTGGGGCCATCCAGAAAAAGAGCATCTCAGGGAATACAGGAACAAGTGCAGGAGTCTCTGGAAGGGTTTGCCTCCAGGGTTAGTGTGAGTGTGGAGAGAATGGAGGAGTCCATCTCTAACATCAGCACTGCCGTGGTGGAGACAATGGCACATGAACGCACCACCATGGATAGGATGGCAACCTCCGTAGAAAAGCTGTCTACCTCAGTGGAAAGGATGGCTCCTGCCATGGAGGAAATAAGTCGCCAGAGTCAGAAAAACATGCTTTCATTCAGAATAGAATGATATCTCTGGAGGAGCGATGGGCTGCTATTGAGCAGAGAGACCAGAGCTTCATGGATGTCCTTTTGAGGAGGACTGCCAGTGCAGATACAGGTCCTCATGGCCCCCCTGAAGTGCAGCAAGGTGCTCTCCAACCACTTGCCAGCACTGAGGTGCGGCTGACCCATGAGAGGGATGTTGTTGGCAGGACAGAAGGAAGTGTGGTCTCCTCTAAAGGCGCGCACACAACCATTCCACTGTGGAGATCTCGGTCAGAGACTCACTTTGCAGAGACAACTGAGATGGCCGTTTCAGCCCCTGCACAGCCGTAGGAAGAGCAGACTGTTGAAGAGCCCTCCCTGGCTCCCAAACGCAGAGGACGCCTGCCAAAGGTGTCGAAGCAGGTGCAGCATCTTAGTCAGCAAGGTGCCTCTACATCTGCTGAAACCACAGGGGAAGCACCATGTAGAAGCACGCGTAAGAGAAAGATTAAGCACCTATAGTCACAAGGGGAGTCACTAGGGCGATGTTTCTTTTTTTTCTGACTCTTGCTGGTTTATTATCCTTTTGTCATATGTTAAAGATAAATTATGTCAAACAGTTGATTGTGTGGCCTACGTGTTATGGGAAGTGGCAAAAGCACATTGAGTGCTCAGGGCGACTTGCTTTTGTAATGCTGATGGTAAAAGTGATAGGAAATAACAGGGTATAGCAGAGATGAAGTATGACGTTGGACAAGTGTTGCTGCAATTACAGAACCATATGGTAGCCACCTATGGTTGAAGAGTAAGCTTATGCTAATGTGGCATGGCAGTGTGCATACCCTGGTTGACAGGCAGCAGTGAACTGGAGGGATGCTGCATTGGTCACAACAGGGCATGCAAGGCGACCCTCGTCCTCCTCCTACTCCTCTTCCCAGGAAGATCTGCGCTGAGCCATGCGGCTGCTACTCCTCCAATTATGAGGACCAGGATGAGAGGACATAAATGTTTCTCATCCCCTTGCTATAGATTTCATTTGAGGCGACAATCTTGCAAGCGCACAGTCGAAGTGGCCTGAAATTATTCCATTCATGCCACACTGCAGATGGGTGTCAGCTTGAACAGTCAGAAGTTCAGTAGATGTGCAAAATATTATCTCATACCTACAACAGCAAAGTTGTTGCATTTGAATGTCAGCCATGTTTCAGGGGTGCTTTTAAAGCGCTCCATCAATGCATACAAATCATATCCTCCAGCAACTCATCTCCTTGAACCTGGCCTGTTTCTGACAAGTTGGGAAACAGGAGCCAGAAGCACGAAAATGGGAAACCACGATGAAAATAGGATTAGCAAGGCATTTAACTACTTTAACTACCTGTCCCACCGGTTCCAGTTGTGTCAGTTTGGGAGCAGCTAAACAGACACTCACGAAAATCGCGTGGGGCCGGGATGGAGGCGGGTTGGGTGTCTGAAGCCATTTTTTCTGATTTTCCCAACAGACTCGCCTCCAAATCCGCCTCCTCGGAGCTATTAAAATTGAGCCCATAGTTTCTATAATATTCCATCACGTGCTAGCAGTCTTTTATCATTTAGGTGCTGCTTTCATTAATATATTCCTTCATATGGAAGGTAGGTTGGCTTGTCCAAATATACAAATTGGTCCACAAATATGTGGCAATTTCAAAAATATCCTAAATGCCTATTGAGAACATAGCAGTAATACAATGTAATGTTAATAGGTTTGTAACACATTTGGGCCAAAACAATGTCAGGAAAAAATCATTTGTATTGCACTATGAAGAATCATAATGAAACATTAAGGCTCATTTGATAATTGTACATTGCAAATTCCATCACATATTTTCAAAATAAATAAGTAAATTGAGACTGTCAGCAGTAATCAAACCTGGTTGGAAATTGATGTATAGGTCTGGTGGCACAAGGAGTTTAAAATATCTGGAAATGGCAGACTCAATTAAGTTAATTGGCACCCCCTCTAATAATTAGCTAAATGAATGCTTCTTGTTCAGAATCGGTAATCACGTTTCGATATGTTAAATTCATGCTGGAAAATAGGACACGATGGGTAAATGATGGTACCTTCACAATCAAAAGTTCAATTTTCCACTCGGTGATAATTGGGAAGCAGAATTACCATCTTTTCAAATATAGGGCCCACAAAGACATTAGAAAGGGTTCAAAGAATAAATAGCAATGGAGTGGAGCTAACTGAGCCAAATGAGGTCTTATTGGGGGGAAAAAAGTAGATCCAGGTTAATAAAAGCATGGAAGACAATTGCTGTGGTGAAATCTATTCTGCAAATTTTGGGTGAAATTAATTGGGGTGATTATGTTGGAATTTTATTGGGGAGATTATGGGGAAATTTTTTGGGGTGATTATGAGGTCATTTATTGGGGAGATTATGGGGAAATTTATTGGGGTGATTATGGGGGTAATTTATACGAGTTATTAAGGGGGTGATTTATTGGTGTCATTATGGGGGTAATTTATTGGGGTGATTATGCAGTAATTTATTGGGGTGATTATGGGATAATTTATTGGGGTGATTATGCTGTAATTTATTGGGGTGATTATGGGATAATTTATTGGGGTGATTATGGGTGTAATTTATTGGGGTGATTATGGGTGTAATTTATTGGCGTGATTATGGGGTAATTTATTGGGGTGATTATGGGGGAATTTATTGGGTTGAATCTGGGGTAATTTCTGGGGTGATTATGGGGTAATTTATTGGGGTGATTATGGGTGTAATTTATTGGGGTGATTATGGGTGTAATTTATTGGGGTGATTATGGGTGTAATTTATTGGGGTGATTATGGGTGTAATTTATTGGAGTGATTATGGGTGTAATTTATTGGGGTGATTATGGGTGTAATTTATTGGGGTGATTATGGGTGTAATTTATTGGGGTGATTATGGGTGTAATTTATTGGGGTGATTATGGGTGTAATTTATTGGGTGATTATGGGTGTAATTTATTGGGTGATTATGGGTGTAATTTATTGGGGTGATTATGGGTGTAATTTATTGGGGTGATTATGGGTGTAATTTATTGGGGTGATTATGGGTGTAATTTATTGGGGTGATTATGGGTGTAATTTATTGGGGTGATTATGGGTGTAATTTATTGGGGTGATTATGGGTGTAATTTATTGGAGTGATTATGGGTGTAATTTATTGGGTGATTATGGGTGTAATTTATTGGGGTGATTATGGGTGTAATTTATTGGGGTGATTATGGGTGTAATTTATTGGGGTGATTATGGGTGTAATTTATTGGGGTGATTATGGGTGTAATTTATTGGGTGATTATGGGTGTAATTTATTGGGGTGATTATGGGTGTAATTTATTGGGGTGATTATGGGTGTAATTTATTGGGGTGATTATGGGTGTAATTTATTGGGGTGATTATGGGTGTAATTTATTGGGGTGATTATGGGTGTAATTTATTGGGGTGATTATGGGTGTAATTTATTGGGGTGATTATGGGTGTAATTTATTGGGGTGATTATGGGTGTAATTTATTGGGGTGATTATGGGTGTAATTTATTGGGGTGATTATGGGTGTAATTTATTGGGGTGATTATGGGTGTAATTTATTGGGGTGATTATGGGTGTAATTTATTGGGGTGATTATGGGTGTAATTTATTGGGTGATTATGGGTGTAATTTATTGGGGTGATTATGGGTGTAATTTATTGGGGTGATTATGGGTGTAATTTATTGGGTGATTATGGGTGTAATTTATTGGGGTGATTATGGGTGTAATTTATTGGGGTGATTATGGGTGTAATTTATTGGGGTGATTATGGGTGTAATTTATTGGGGTGATTATGGGTGTAATTTATTGGGGTGATTATGGGTGTAATTTATTGGGGTGATTATGGGTGTAATTTATTGGGGTGATTATGGGTGTAATTTATTGGGGTGATTATGGGTGTAATTTATTGGGGTGATTATGGGTGTAATTTATTGGGGTGATTATGGGTGTAATTTATTGGGGTGATTATGGGTGTAATTTATTGGGGTGATTATGGGTGTAATTTATTGGGGTGATTATGGGTGTAATTTATTGGGGTGATTATGGGTGTAATTTATTGGGGTGATTATGGGTGTAATTTATTGGGGTGATTATGGGTGTAATTTATTGGGGTGATTATGGGTGTAATTTATTGGGGTGATTATGGGTGTAATTTATTGGAGTGATTATGGGTGTAATTTATTGGGGTGATTATGGGTGTAATTTATTGGGGTGATTATGGGTGTAATTTATTGGGGTGATTATGGGTGTAATTTATTGGGGTGATTATGGGTGTAATTTATTGGGGTGATTATGGGTGTAATTTATTGGGGTGATTATGGGTGTAATTTATTGGGGTGATTATGGGTGTAATTTATTGGGGTGATTATGGGTGTAATTTATTGGGGTGATTATGGGTGTAATTTATTGGGGTGATTATGGGTGTAATTTATTGGGGTGATTATGGGTGTAATTTATTGGGGTGATTATGGGTGTAATTTATTGGGGTGATTATGGGTGTAATTTATTGGGGTGATTATGGGTGTAATTTATTGGGGTGATTATGGGTGTAATTTATTGGGGTGATTATGGGTGTAATTTATTGGGGTGATTATGGGTGTAATTTATTGGGGTGATTATGGGTGTAATTTATTGGGGTGATTATGGGTGTAATTTATTGGGGTGATTATGGGTGTAATTTATTGGGGTGATTATGGGTGTAATTTATTGGGGTGATTATGGGTGTAATTTATTGGGGTGATTATGGGTGTAATTTATTGGGGTGATTATGGGTGTAATTTATTGGGGTGATTATGGGTGTAATTTATTGGGGTGATTATGGGTGTAATTTATTGGGGTGATTATGGGTGTAATTTATTGGGGTGATTATGGGTGTAATTTATTGGGGTGATTATGGGTGTAATTTATTGGGGTGATTATGGGTGTAATTTATTGGGGTGATTATGGGTGTAATTTATTGGGGTGATTATGGGTGTAATTTATTGGGGTGATTATGGGTGTAATTTATTGGGGTGATTATGGGTGTAATTTATTGGGGTGATTATGGGTGTAATTTATTGGGGTGATTATGGGTGTAATTTATTGGGTGATTATGGGTGTAATTTATTGGGGTGATTATGGGTGTAATTTATTGGGTGATTATGGGTGTAATTTATTGGGGTGATTATGGGTGTAATTTATTGGGGTGATTATGGGTGTAATTTATTGGGGTGATTATGGGTGTAATTTATTGGGGTGATTATGGGTGTAATTTATTGGGGTGATTATGGGTGTAATTTATTGGGGTGATTATGGGTGTAATTTATTGGGGTGATTATGGGTGTAATTTATTGGGGTGATTATGGGTGTAATTTATTGGGGTGATTATGGGTGTAATTTATTGGGGTGATTATGGGTGTAATTTATTGGGGTGATTATGGGTGTAATTTATTGGGGTGATTATGGGTGTAATTTATTGGGGTGATTATGGGTGTAATTTATTGGGGTGATTATGGGTGTAATTTATTGGGGTGATTATGGGTGTAATTTATTGGGGTGATTATGGGTGTAATTTATTGGGGTGATTATGGGTGTAATTTATTGGGGTGATTATGGGTGTAATTTATTGGGGTGATTATGGGTGTAATTTATTGGGGTGATTATGGGTGTAATTTATTGGGGTGATTATGGGTGTAATTTATTGGGGTGATTATGGGTGTAATTTATTGGGGTGATTATGGGTGTAATTTATTGGGGTGATTATGGGTGTAATTTATTGGGTGTAATTTATTGGGGTGATTATGGGTGTAATTTATTGGGGTGATTATGGGTGTAATTTATTGGAGTGATTATGGGTGTAATTTATTGGGTGATTATGGGTGTAATTTATTGGGGTGATTATGGGTGTAATTTATTGGGGTGATTATGGGTGTAATTTATTGGGGTGATTATGGGTGTAATTTATTGGGGTGATTATGGGTGTAATTTATTGGGGTGATTATGGGTGTAATTTATTGGGGTGATTATGGGTGTAATTTATTGGGTGATTATGGGTGTAATTTATTGGGGTGATTATGGGTGTAATTTATTGGGGTGATTATGGGTGTAATTTATTGGGGTGATTATGGGTGTAATTTATTGGAGTGATTATGGGTGTAATTTATTGGGGTGATTATGGGTGTAATTTATTGGGGTGATTATGGGTAATTTATTGGGGTGATTATGGGTGTAATTTATTGGGGTGATTATGGGTGTAATTTATTGGGGTGATTATGGGTGTAATTTATTGGGGTGATTATGGGTGTAATTTATTGGGGTGATTATGGGTGTAATTTATTGGGGTGATTATGGGTGTAATTTATTGGGGTGATTATGGGTGTAATTTATTGGGGTGATTATGGGTGTAATTTATTGGGGTGATTATGGGTGTAATTTATTGGAGTGATTATGGGTGTAATTTATTGGGGTGATTATGGGTGTAATTTATTGGGGTGATTATGGGTGTAATTTATTGGAGTGATTATGGGTGTAATTTATTGGGGTGATTATGGGTGTAATTTATTGGGGTGATTATGGGTGTAATTTATTGGGGTGATTATGGGTGTAATTTATTGGGGTGATTATGGGTGTAATTTATTGGGGTGATTATGGGTGTAATTTATTGGGGTGATTATGGGTGTAATTTATTGGGTGATTATGGGTGTAATTTATTGGGGTGATTATGGGTGTAATTTATTGGGGTGATTATGGGTGTAATTTATTGGGGTGATTATGGGTGTAATTTATTGGGGTGATTATGGGTGTAATTTATTGGGGTGATTATGGGTGTAATTTATTGGGGTGATTATGGGTGTAATTTATTGGGGTGATTATGGGTGTAATTTATTGGGTGATTATGGGTGTAATTTATTGGGGTGATTATGGGTGTAATTTATTGGGGTGATTATGGGTGTAATTTATTGGGGTGATTATGGGTGTAATTTATTGGGGTGATTATGGGTGTAATTTATTGGGGTGATTATGGGTGTAATTTATTGGGGTGATTATGGGTGTAATTTATTGGGGTGATTATGGGTGTAATTTATTGGGGTGATTATGGGTGTAATTTATTGGGGTGATTATGGGTGTAATTTATTGGGGTGATTATGGGTGTAATTTATTGGGGTGATTATGGGTGTAATTTATTGGAGTGATTATGGGTGTAATTTATTGGGGTGATTATGGGTGTAATTTATTGGGGTGATTATGGGTGTAATTTATTGGGGTGATTATGGGTGTAATTTATTGGGGTGATTATGGGTGTAATTTATTGGGGTGATTATGGGTGTAATTTATTGGGGTGATTATGGGTGTAATTTATTGGGTGATTATGGGTGTAATTTATTGGGGTGATTATGGGTGTAATTTATTGGGGTGATTATGGGTGTAATTTATTGGGGTGATTATGGGTGTAATTTATTGGGGTGATTATGGGTGTAATTTATTGGGGTGATTATGGGTGTAATTTATTGGGGTGATTATGGGTGTAATTTATTGGGGTGATTATGGGTGTAATTTATTGGGGTGATTATGGGTGTAATTTATTGGGGTGATTATGGGTGTAATTTATTGGGGTGATTATGGGTGTAATTTATTGGGTGATTATGGGTGTAATTTATTGGGGTGATTATGGGTGTAATTTATTGGGGTGATTATGGGTGTAATTTATTGGGGTGATTATGGGTGTAATTTATTGGGGTGATTATGGGTGTAATTTATTGGGGTGATTATGGGTGTAATTTATTGGGGTGATTATGGGTGTAATTTATTGGGTGATTATGGGTGTAATTTATTGGGTGATTATGGGTGTAATTTATTGGGTGATTATGGGTGTAATTTATTGGGGTGATTATGGGTGTAATTTATTGGGGTGATTATGGGTGTAATTTATTGGGGTGATTATGGGTGTAATTTATTGGGGTGATTATGGGTGTAATTTATTGGGGTGATTATGGGTGTAATTTATTGGGGTGATTATGGGTGTAATTTATTGGGTGATTATGGGTGTAATTTATTGGGGTGATTATGGGTGTAATTTATTGGAGTGATTATGGGTGTAATTTATTGGGGTGATTATGGGTGTAATTTATTGGGGTGATTATGGGTGTAATTTATTGGGGTGATTATGGGTGTAATTTATTGGGGTGATTATGGGTGTAATTTATTGGGGTGATTATGGGTGTAATTTATTGGGGTGATTATGGGTGTAATTTATTGGAGTGATTATGGGTGTAATTTATTGGGGTGATTATGGGTGTAATTTATTGGGGTGATTATGGGTGTAATTTATTGGGGTGATTATGGGTGTAATTTATTGGGGTGATTATGGGTGTAATTTATTGGGGTGATTATGGGTGTAATTTATTGGGGTGATTATGGGTGTAATTTATTGGGGTGATTATGGGTGTAATTTATTGGGGTGATTATGGGTGTAATTTATTGGGTGATTATGGGTGTAATTTATTGGGGTGATTATGGGTGTAATTTATTGGGGTGATTATGGGTGTAATTTATTGGGGTGATTATGGGTGTAATTTATTGGGGTGATTATGGGTGTAATTTATTGGGGTGATTATGGGTGTAATTTATTGGGGTGATTATGGGTGTAATTTATTGGGTGATTATGGGTGTAATTTATTGGGGTGATTATGGGTGTAATTTATTGGGGTGATTATGGGTGTAATTTATTGGGGTGATTATGGGTGTAATTTATTGGGGTGATTATGGGTGTAATTTATTGGGGTGATTATGGGTGTAATTTATTGGGGTGATTATGGGTGTAATTTATTGGGGTGATTATGGGTGTAATTTATTGGGGTGATTATGGGTGTAATTTATTGGGGTGATTATGGGTGTAATTTATTGGGGTGATTATGGGTGTAATTTATTGGGGTGATTATGGGTGTAATTTATTGGGGTGATTATGGGTGTAATTTATTGGGGTGATTATGGGTGTAATTTATTGGGTGATTATGGGTGTAATTTATTGGGGTGATTATGGGTGTAATTTATTGGGTGATTATGGGTGTAATTTATTGGGGTGATTATGGGTGTAATTTATTGGAGTGATTATGGGTGTAATTTATTGGGGTGATTATGGGTGTAATTTATTGGGGTGATTATGGGTGTAATTTATTGGGGTGATTATGGGTGTAATTTATTGGAGTGATTATGGGTGTAATTTATTGGGTGATTATGGGTGTAATTTATTGGGGTGATTATGGGTGTAATTTATTGGGGTGATTATGGGTGTAATTTATTGGGGTGATTATGGGTGTAATTTATTGGGTGATTATGGGTGTAATTTATTGGGGTGATTATGGGTGTAATTTATTGGGTGATTATGGGTGTAATTTATTGGGGTGATTATGGGTGTAATTTATTGGAGTGATTATGGGTGTAATTTATTGGGGTGATTATGGGTGTAATTTATTGGGGTGATTATGGGTGTAATTTATTGGGGTGATTATGGGTGTAATTTATTGGGGTGATTATGGGTGTAATTTATTGGGGTGATTATGGGTGTAATTTATTGGAGTGATTATGGGTGTAATTTATTGGGGTGATTATGGGTGTAATTTATTGGGGTGATTATGGGTGTAATTTATTGGGGTGATTATGGGTGTAATTTATTGGGGTGATTATGGGTGTAATTTATTGGGGTGATTATGGGTGTAATTTATTGGGGTGATTATGGGTGTAATTTATTGGGTGATTATGGGTGTAATTTATTGGGGTGATTATGGGTGTAATTTATTGGGGTGATTATGGGTGTAATTTATTGGGGTGATTATGGGTGTAATTTATTGGAGTGATTATGGGTGTAATTTATTGGGGTGATTATGGGTGTAATTTATTGGGGTGATTATGGGGTAATTTACAGTGTGATTATGGGTGTAATTTATTGCGGTCCTTATGGGGGTAATTTATTAGGGTGATTATGCAGACATTTATTGGGGTGATTATGGGGGATTTTATTCGGGTGAATATGGTGTAATTTATTGGAGTGATTATGGGGTAATTTATTGGGGTGATTATGGTGTAATTTATTGGGGTGATTATGGGGTAATTTACTGGGTGATTATGGGTGTAATTTATTGGAGTGATTATGGGTGTAATTTATTGGAGTGATTATGGGTGTAATTTATTGGGGTGATTATGGGTGTAATTTATTGGGGTGATTATGGGTGTAATTTATTGGGGTGATTATGGGTGTAATTTATTGGAGTGATTATGGGGTAATTTATTGGGGTGATTATGGGTGTAATTTATGGGGTGATTATGGGGTAATTTACAGGGTGATTATGGGTGTAATTTATTGGGGTCCTTATGGGTGTAATTTATTAGGGTGATTATGCAGACATTTATTGGGG
>CM059428.1:66937353-66964853 GCA_030390025.1 Squalus acanthias | reverse complement strand
GGTGGAACGGTCACCGACACTCGGGTAAGTTGCGGGGAGGGTTTTTCGGGAGTGTCTCGCGTTTGGGAAGTGGGAGAGGCCAGGGCAGGGGAGGCATATATTTTCCTTGTGGGGTCCGGCGGAGCAATCCTGAACCTTCTGGTTCCATGAGGGAAGTAAAGGAAAAGTTCAAAAACTTATGTGTTTGGGCCTTTTCTGGACCCGGATCCACTTCCTGCTATAAGCACCTGTCAGAGAAGCTACAACAGCTTTTCCGCTCAATCCACCAGGTAAAATTGCGGTTGGGCCCGATGATGTCATTGGATCTTGCTCTGCATATTTAAAGCGGACCCCGCTGGCTTCAGGCAGGCATCTTTGTCACCTGCTCAGAGAACAGACACAGAAACGGGGCGGAACACCGGTGGGTAAGTCTCCCGGCCGATTTTAACTGCCCACGTGTCCAGTTTCCACCAGGCGGGTAGGGTTAAAATCACCCCTAGGGCGTCTAAAACCAGCATTCTGAAGACAATAAAAGATCATTTGACATTTCAGCGACTGTTCACACTGACTGTTGCTGGGACAACGCTATTCTTTCAAACACAGTTGGGGTTACTCAGGTTAGGCTGGTGAACACTATTCTTGGGGGTGGAGGGTAGTTAGTTTTGACTAAAAACTAACAGTGTAGTCAGGATTTTTAAAAAAGGAGCACAGACACCAAAATGTTAGTCACACAGTGAAGTGTTGCTCGAAGATTAACAAAAGATAGGATAGTGTAGGTTCTACCTTGGGCTGTCAGGCAGAATGCAGAGGAGTTGTTCTGTTTAAGTCAGGAGAGAGGCTAACCACCTGTGCTTGACATTCAACAGCATTACCATCATCAAATCCCCCACCATCATCATCCTGGGGGTCACCATTGATCAGAAACTCAACTGGACCAGCGACATAAATGCTGTGGCCACTGGAGCAGGTCAGAGGCTGGGTATTCTGGAGCGAGTGGCTCACTTTCTAACTCCCCAAAGCCTCTCCACCATCTATAAAGCACAGGTCGGTAACGTGATGGACAATTTTCCACTTACCTGGAAGGGTGCAGCTGCAACAACAGCTGCAATAACACTCAGCAAAGGTTTATTCCAGTGAGAAAGAAAGACTCTACGAGAAGGATGAACCATCCGTGGCTAACTAAGGAAGTAAAGGATGGTATCAAATTGAAAGAAAAGGCATACAATGTTGCGAAGATTAGTGGTAGGCCAGAGGATTGGGAAATTTTTAGAAACCAGCAAAGGATGACTAAAAAAATAATAAAGAGAGAGAAGATAGATTATGAGAGTAAACTAGCAAAAAATATAAAAACAGACAGTAAGAGCTTCTACAGGTATATAAAAAGGAAGAGAGTAGCTAAAGTAAATGTTGGTCCCTTAGAGGATGAAACTGGGGAATTAATAATGGGAAACAGGGAAATGGCAGAGACTTTGTATCGGTCTTCATGGTAGAAAACACAAAAAAAATCCCAACAATAATTGATAATCAAGGGGCTATAGGGAGGAAGGAACTTAAAACAATCACTATCACTAGAGAAAATGTACTAGGCAAACTAATGGGACTAAAGGCTGACAAGTCCCCTGGACCTGATGGCCTGCATCCTAGGGTCTTAAAAGAAGTGGCTGCTGAGATAGTGGAGGCGTTGGTTGTAATCTACCAAAATTCTCTGGATTCTGGAGAGGTCCCAGCAGATTGGAAAACCACAAATGTAATGCCCCTATTCAAGAAAGGAGGGAGACAGAAAGCAGGAAACTATAGGCCAGTTAGCCTAGCACCTGTCATTGTGAAAATGCTGGAATCCATTATTAAGGAAGTAATAGCAGGACAATTAGAAAATCATAATACAATCAAGCAGAGTCAGCATGGTTTTATGAAAGGGAAATCGTGTTTGACAAATTTACTAGAGTTCTTTGAGGATGTAACGAGCAGGGTGGAGAAAGGGGGACCAGTAGATGTAGTGTATTTGGATTTCCAGAAGGCATTTGATAAGGTGCCACATAAAAGGTTACTGCACAGGATAAGAGCTCACGGGGTTGGGGGTAATATATCAGCATGGATAGAGAATTGGCTAACTAACAGAAAACAGAGAGTCGGGATAAATGGGGCATTTTCCGGCTGGCAAACTGTAACTAGTGGGGTGCCACAGGGATCAATGCTGGGGCCTCAACTATTTACATTCTATATTAATGACTTGGATGAAGGGACTGAGTGTACTGTAGCCAAATTTGCTGATGATACAAAGATAGGTGGGAAAGCAAGTTGTGAGGAGGACACAAAGGGCTGGATTTTCCAGCCGGATGCGGGATGGTGATGGGTTCAGTCTTCAGCGGGTTCCGGTCCCGCTCTCTGTTGCAACCACCTTCCATTAAGGATTTTCCCTAGATTGGCCTCATTAAGGCCGACATGCGTGCTCGCTGGCCCAATCGGTGGGTGCGGGTCGGCTGCCCACGCTTAATGACGCGCTAGGAGCCTGGATATTTAAGGGGGCCATGTCCCCTTTGATTTCCACTTTCTTTCTTCTGCATTTGAATGCTGGTTGCTGCAGGAATGGCCGCACAACGCTCCAAGGCTGCTCCCCATTTCGATGATGACTCCCTCAATGCTCTTGTGGAGGGAGTAAGAGGACGAAAGGAGGTCCTCTTCCCCCCCGATGGATGGAGGAAGCCTCCTCAGCACACAAAGGCAGCCTGGCTGCAAATTGCTGAGGAGGTAAGCGCAAGGTCGATCTGTACACTGGGTGCAGTGCAGAAAAAGGTTAAATGGCCTGATGCGCTCAGCAAAAGTGAGTAAAACATCACACTTACCTTCAGTCTGCTCCCCATCTCTTCTCATCCCCATCACTCTACATTGGCAACCTACTCCTGCACCTTCCAACTGACCCTAACATCCCTTGCACCCTCACCCATCCCTCTCTCTCTATGTACAGAATCACTTCACCATCCTACTATGCACCCCTCACACGCGATCTTGCTGTTATGCAATGACAACAACTAACACTGCACAGGGAGGGACCTTTGTATTGGTACCTCACTCCATCTTTGTTTCCCTCTAAACATCTATGTTATCCATTCTTAACACTGACTCCATCAATCTCACTGAAACTCCACTTGTGTCCCTCATTGCAGGAAAAAAGAGCCCACAATAAGAGGGAGAGAGGGAGGACAGGAGGAGGCCCACGATCCCTGGCGCATATAACGACCGCTGAGGAGGCAGCTCTGGAGATCGTGGGAGATGCAGAGGAGCTGGAAGTGGGGAACGGAGAGACGGGCACAGTATAGCAAGCTGGTGACAGAATTGATTTGCAAACCTACCTTCTTTTTTTCATGAGTGACTGATGCTCATAGAAATATAGTTATGATTATCTGCACAATGGGATGTGTCTGCTACCTAAATATAACATGGCTAATTCATGCCTTTACCCCTCCACAGGACCATCGAGAGAGCCCCCCTCCCCATTGTTCATGACGAAGAGCCGGAGGACTCCTCAGAGGAACCTGCAGCCTCTGAGGGAGCAGCGTCAGCAGAAGTGAGCGCGCCCAGCACCAGTGCAGAGACGCGCACCTCTGTGGGTAGTTTGCGACATAGAGTAATGTTGTCACCTGGTGTATCACAGCTCACAAATGAGCATGAGCAGATGGTGGAGACAGTGACAGCAGTGGAGAGTCCTCGTCGGAGGTCGCAGGCGCTCCTAGCTTTGCTCAGCTGCATGTAGACTCTGTGCCTCTGGAGCCACCCAGAAAGAGAGCGGTGCTGGAGCTTCAGGAACAAGTGCAGGAGGCTCTGACTGGGTTTGCATCCACGGTAACTGCAAGTGTGCAGGGAATGGAGGAGTCCTATCTCAAACATGAGCAATGCTGTGGTGCGTGCATTGGCGAATGTAGGTACCGCCATGGAAAGGATGGCAGCCTCCATGGAGGACATAAATCGCCAGACTCAGGAGAACATGGTAACACTTCTAAATAGATGGTCATCTATGGAGGATAGGTGGGCATCTATTGAGGAACAAAACCAGAGGTACATGGACGTCCTTGTTATGAGGAATGTCAGCACAGAAATGGGTCCTCATAGCCCCACTGATGTGCAGCAAGGTGCTCTCCAGCTACTTGCTAGCAGTGAAGTGTGGGTGACCCATGATAGGAATGTTGGTGGTCGACAACAAGGAAGTGGGGCTCCTCTCCAAGCGCTCACACTCCCATGCCACTACAGAGCCCTCAGTCAGAGCCCCAGATGCTTCACCCAACTGATATGGCCGTCTCTGCCCCTGCACATACGCAGGAGGAGCAGAGTGTTGTGGAGCCCTCCAAAGCTTCCAAACCCAGAGGACGTCCGCCAAAAGCGTCTAAGCAGGCGCAGTGTGGAAGTGAGCACGCTGCCTCTACATCTGCTGAAGCCACAGGGGAAGCAGCACGTAGAAGCACGCATATGAGAAAGCTAAAGTACAAATAGTCACAAGGGTAGTCACGTGGGTGATTTCATAGTATACCATTTTACATTTGTCATGTTTATTTCTAGTGTATTAAAGTTATGCGATGTCAATGATTCAATGCGTTGACCTATGTGTGCTCAGAATTGTAAGTATCACATTGAAGGTTGAGGGTGCCTTTCATTTGCAGTGATGGTGGGGAGAGCGATAGAATGCAGAGTTCATTGTTCAGATGCTGTATTGTGTGGCATGGAGGTCCTGCCAACCCTCATGTGCATGTACCAGCCACATGTATGTACAGCGTAAAGTTAGGCGAATCTGGCATAGATTAGTCCATCCCTTGTCTGACGGCCAGCAATGAGGTCGCGTGCTGGTAGCACTGGGACAGCTGCCTGCGGCAGGTGTTCCTCATCTGCAGCATCATTTGGCTCTTCATCCTCCTCTGAGGAGGAGGAGGCTGTGCGCTGTGCCACTTGTTCCTCAGGCAGCGGTCAGCCACGCTGTGGTGCGATGTTGTGCAGGGTACACCAGACCACGATGATTCTGGACACCCTGGCTAGTGCATACTGTAGGGCTTCACCAGATCTGTCCAGGCATCTGAAGTGCACTTTGAGCAACCCTATGGTTTTCTCTATGATGCTTCTGGTGGAAATGTGGCTCTCATTGTAGCGCTCCTCAACTTTGTTTGATGGCCTCCTCATCAGTGTCATTAGCCACATCTTCAGGGGATAGCCCTGGTCTCCAAGTAGCCATCCGGAAAGTTGGGTTGGTGAATTGAAGAGCTGAGGTACAGTGGACTGCCGCAGTATATACGAGTCATGGCAGCTGCCAGGGAACTTTGCGCATACATGCATAATATTCATCCTGTGGTTACACACCAGCTGCACGTTAAGGGAGTGGAAGCCCTTGCGGTTCTCAAATGCAACTGGGTTGTGATGGGGTGCCCTGATGGCCACATGTGTGCAGTCGATGACGCCCTGCACCCTTGGGAAGCCTGCCATATTGGCAAACCCAACCACCCGCGTGGTTACACTTGCTTCATCCGTGGAGAAGTGGATGTAATTGGCCGACTTGCCAAACAGGCATCGGTAACCTACGTTATGCATCTGTGTGCAGCCGACTGGGAGATGCCGCTGATGTCTGCAGATGATACCTGGAAGGACCATGATGCAAAGAAGTTGAGGGCGGTGGTGACTTTGACAGCCACTGGTAAGGAGTGCCCACCCGCTCCTCTGGGCTGCAGGTCTTGGTGCAGCATTGTGCAGATGTCTGCGACTAGCTCTTGCGAAAGTCTCAGCCTCCTTTGGCACTGCTGCTCAGTCATGTAAACCCTGTGTTGGGGGTATCTCCTGCTGTGAGGTGCAGCCCTGCGCTGACTGCCTCTGCCCTGTGCAGCATCAGGTGGCTCAGGAGAAGGTTGGCGCTCTTGTTGTCGGTGCTGCTGGTGTGCCTGGTTCTGCTGCTGCCGCGGCTGCTCGTCCTCCAAATCTGAGGACCATGATGAGAGAATATAAATGGTTCCCATTCTGCTGGTGAAAATGTCAAAGTGGAGAGAGGTTATTCCAAGGAGGTCACAGTGTATATAGATCTCACAACACACACTTACAACCTCAAAACACCTGAACAATGTCTTCAACATCCTGCAATCAGAAAGTTCAGGCTTTTGAAATTCAACTAAAGTGGCAGCTGTGAAGTATTCAGCTTGTTGGAACACCCAACTCAATCAGCTGGTGTGTTCCTGGAACGCCGTGGATTACGCTGAAAATGTTGCAAAATTGAAAGACCCTCTCAAAATAGGATTTAACTGTTAACTACCTTCAGTGCCTCTCCTGCTGCTTGGTGATCAGAAGTCGCAGACCCAACACCATGGAAAGTCACGTGGAGGCGGGTTCGCGGCAGGTTCGCAACCCGCCATCAATCATCTTAGATTTAACTCCAGACCCACCCCCAAACCCGCCCTCTGAGCACTGGCAAAACCGCGGCCAAAGAGTCTGCAAAGGGATATAGATAGGTTAAGCGAGTGGGCAAAAATTTGGCAGATGGAGTATAATGTGGGAAAATGTGAGGTTATCCACTTTGGTAGGAAGAATAAAAAAGCAAATTATTATTTAAATGAGAGAGACTACAAAATGCTGCGGTACAGAGGGATCTGGGGGTCCTCGTACATGAAACACAAAAAGTTAGCATGCAGGTACAGCAGTAATTAGGAAGGCAAATGGAGTGTTGACCCTTATTGCAAGGGGGATGGAGTATAAAAGTAGGGAAGTCCTGCTACAACTGTACAGGGTGCTGGCGAGACCACATCTGGAGTACTGTGTACAGTTTTGGTCTCCTTATTTAAGGAGGGATATACTTGCATTGGAGGCAGTTCAGAGAAGGTTCACTAGGTTGATTCCTGAGATGAAGGAGTTTTCTTATGAAGAAAGGTTGAGCAGGTTGGGCCTATACTCATTGGAGTTTAGAAGAATGAGAGGTGATCTTATAGAAACATAAAAGATTCTGAGGGGGCTCAACAAGGTAGATGCAGGGAGGATGGGGAATCTAGAACTAGGGGGCATTGTTTCAAAATAAGGGGTTGCCCATTTAAAACGGCGATGAGGAGGAATTTCTTCTCTCAGAGTGTCGTGAATCTTTGGAATTCTCTACCCCAGAGAGCTGTGGAGGCGGAGTCATTGATTATATTCAAGGCGGAGATAGACAGATTTTTAAGCTACAGGGGAATCAAGGGCTATGGGGAGCTGGCGGGAAAATGGAGTTGAGGCCAAGATCAGATCAGCCATGATTTTATTGAATGGCGGAGCAGGCTCGAGGGCTATTTCTTATGTTCTTATGTTCTTACAAAGCTTGACATCATCCAGGACAAAGCAGTTCGCTTGATCGGCAGTGCATCCACCACCTTAAATATTCACTCCCTCCATCACCGGCATACCATGGCTGCAATGTGTAATGTCTACACGATGCACTTCAGCAACACACCAAGGCTTCTTCGACAGCACCTTCCAAACCCACGGCCTCCACCATGTAGAGGGACAAAAACAGCAGGTGCATGGAAACACCACTACCTCCAACACCTCCAAGTTACCCTCCAGGCCCCACACCATCCTGACTTGGACATATATCACCTTTCTTTCATCGTTGTTGGCTCAAAATCCTTGTACTCCCTACCTAAGAGCATTGTGGGAGTATCCTTCAGCACACGGGCTGCAGCGGTTTAGGGATGGGAAATAAATTCCGAACTTGCTAGCGATGCCCACATCCCGAGAATGAATTAAAGAAAATGTAAGATGGCCCACTGAAGTGGGACTAGCGCCATTTGTTCTTTATTTTCTATCATTAGGTGAATGTAAGTTGCACCGATTGAAGCGACTGATCATACCTGTTACTTCTACACGTTTCAGTTCACTGTGGAATAAAGCAGCTTATGACTTGGACTAAACTTTGCCTCAGATTAGTGTCGGAGAGATTGAATCCCACCCCTCCCTCCACAATTAGTTATGACATTTTGAGTTAATTTTATAATGTTGCTCTTTTGTTTTTCTGTTTTTTATTGTATGTATTCTTTAATCTAAATATCTTTACCAGAATTAGCAACTGCTGGCTAGCAAATCAGAATTGTACATTTTACTCAACTATCTACTATTATGGCAATAATGAACGCCACAGTGTTTTGTCTTGGGGTAAAGGACCAAGAGCCCATTATATATGAGGTACAGTCAGATATTGTAATCAGCTCTCAATGCCCTACTCCATCATAGAACAGGCAGGAATGTTCATTATTCTAAGTAGATAAAGGACATTTTAGGAATGCAGGCTGTCTTGGCCAGTTGGAACATTTATTTTGTTTAATCTCTATGAATAAACCATTGACTATCTTGAAGCTAAAGCTGCACAAAATAATCAATTCTTCAATAACTTCAGTTGAGTTTGTAATACATTGGATGTATCCATAGTGCTATTTTATTTCTTTACAGTTCTAAAGATCATCAAATTGTGCTTTTTCAAGATTTTAAATGACATTACGACTCCAACCCTTTCCTATTCTACCTTTTCACAGTAGAACAGATCAAACTTTTGCTCCATTGTGAATTTTCTATTTGGTTGAAATTAATTTATGATTTTGATGGCATTGTTGTAAAAAATGACTGATTTTTAAAGAATACTCTGAGTTTAATATTTGTCTACACTCAGTCAGGTGAGTTTAAAGTAGATGCCTCTCAGTGACTTTTCTCTTTTATTTGTTTAGTCAGCAGCCATTCAGGCTCTTTATAAAACATTTGCTAAATATGTATATTTTTCTTAAAGTTTCAACTAGGTTTGCTTAAAATCAGCATATGTTTAAAATGCTGAAATGTGGAATAGATTATTAGCTAAAATGATTACGTGCTTCACAAACTTTACTAATACAATAAAATTTCATATAACCAAAGTATTTGGGGACACAAAAATAAATTGGCTAAACTGGAGCTGGGAGGAGTGCTTTATAACAAATACAAAGAAAAGTAACTACACTTGACACACGTACACTTTTAAAATGCTGTTTTATTATCAAAGAGCTATTATTACATTTGACAACTTTTCAATTACAGTCTTTTATATCTTGAAGTAGTCCATAATTTTTGTTTGGCTCCCGTGTGTTTTCTCCCACACAGCCTTCATACGCAGTGGTCACACCAGAAGAATTTGCGGGCAGTCCAAGTCAGCTTGATATTCTAGTCACATCGAATATTTTTCAATGTATTCAGCCACTTCAGCATCACTAGATAAGAAAGAAAGAAATAACTTAGATTTTTCTGTAGTAAATACTGCAGTCAATTTATACACTGCAAAGTTCTCAAAGCAGCAATAGGATAAATCACCAATTAAGTTGTTTTGGGTGGTATTGGTTGAGGGATAAGCATTGAACCAAACAGCAAGGCCCCACAAACAGCAATGTGATAATGACCAGATAATCAATGCTTGCACTGAGCCATTATTACTAAGACACCCAGATTTGTCAAATTTGCATTCATTATAACAGTCCCTGAATTTCAATTAAAAAAGTAATTCATTTTGTAAAGTGCTCGAGAAGGTTTGTCATTAAACGGTGCTATATAAGTATTATTAAATTAAAATATTAACCATACTTCAATATGCTTATTTTGAATGTGAACTAGTTGCATTGCAGATTGTTGACTGGTTACAGTAATATCATTGTGAACACATTGTTTCCTGTATTTTGAACAGCACTATAATTTCAATGAAATATGAAAAAATATGAATATGGAAAAAAATACTGGAGATCATAATGCGTGGTCTAAAATGACACTTGCATATAGGGGAGCTCCAACATGCTGTCCCTCTAATGGGTTTCTGCCCAATACCAATGCCAAGCATGCCATTGTGGGAATGCACTAAACAAAGGCCGGGCACTTCTCTGAAAGGAGAGAAGGGAAAAAACTCAGGAGATATCAGAATTATTAGGGATGGGCAATAAATGGTGGCCTTGCCAGTGACACCCACATCCCGGGAATGAATATTAAAAAAAGAATTCCTACTGCCCAGTTTCATAGTACCTAAATTGGAGGCTTGGAAGCTGGTGTCTCCTCGCACCGTCTCAGTCGAGGGTACTGTACAGTATGTAAATACCCACCAAAGGGGAAAGGAAAAAGCAGAGAAAATACTGGAAAATAAATGATATTTACCCTATAACAATCCCTTCATAATTTTTGTAATATGATTATATACAAGGTGGTTCTACCGCCTGTATTTTCTAAAAATTCTAACCCTGTTAATTATAAATTTGAACATTAGATTATGCAGATTATTCTGTTGCCACTTTATATTCATAGTCGTCTGGCAGATGTGATATTACAACAACAACAACTTGTATTTATATAGCGCCTTTAATGTTGTAAAATGTCCCAAGGTGCTTCACAGGAGTGTTATAAGACAATTGGGACTTGGCAGTCACTGATGCTCCTGATGCAGAAGGAGCAATTTGTATAGAATTTACAGCACAGAATTCGGCCCAACTGGTCTGTGCCAGTGTTTATGTTCCACATGAGCCTCCTCCCTCCCTACTTCATCTAACCCTATCAGCATAACCTTCTATTCTTTTCTCCCTCATGTACTTACCTAGCTTCCCCTTAAATGCATCTATGCTGTTGCCTCAACTACTCCCTGTGGCAGCAAGTTCCACATTCTAACCAGTCTCTGAGCAAAGAAGTTTCTCCTGATTTTTTCCCACAGAGGAGAAAAGCAATTTACATGCACATTATTATAACACAGAATTGGCAGTAGACACGCAGAAAAATTCTTTAATTTTAATCATAATATTCTGTACTAACCATAAAATATATAGCAGCCAACAGCTCCCTCAAAAAATATAATTAAATGTTAAGTAATAGCAGTGAAACACTGGACAACTCAACTTTGACAGTGGTTTCTTTAAAAATGTACATCATGCACTCAGAAGTGAAATACAGACCTCCATGAAATCTTTTTTGGGATTGGGTTTGAATGGTCACCAATGCCTGAGTCATTCATGCATTAAGCCAAAACCAGCTTGGTACAACAAGTGCGTCATTCACCCTTAACCATCCATTATTCTCTAAATATTTGCTTTTATCTGCCAATGACAGTATCGTATTAACCACATTATTTGATTAATGACGTACAAATTTACGATGTTTACTGCAGATGTGTTTACATATGCTCAGCTGGATTACTGTGGCTTTCATTTACAGTATACGGCTTAATGCTGCAGACTAGAAATGTTTTCCAGATCATGAAGGCTATGTTCCACGTAAAATATATATGTACATCCATTTTCTTGCCATTGCAATTAAAAAGAAGGTAAAAACAATTGAGCACATTTGTTTCAACTCAATTTGCATCAGATACTGTGGCAGTCAGACTAACAACAGCATAATGATAGCGTGACTGGAATTATTTTGCATTATGTCTTCTCTATTATAAAAGCTGAGAGCTAACATTCCAAACAGTTTCCCAATTCCTTTCCAGCACTTTAGGTCTAAAGGATGAGTTAGCCAGGCTCCTCTGGAGCCCTGATTTTATTTAGTATCCTTGAACATAGGAACAGGAGTAGGCCATTCAGCCCCTCGAGCCTGTTCCGCTATTCAATGAGATCATGGCTGATCTGTGACCTAACTCCATATACCCGCCTTTGGCCCATATCCCTAAATAACTTTGGTTAACAAAAAGCTATCAATCTCAGATTTAAAATTAACAATTGATCTAGCATCAATTGCCGTTTGTGGAAGAGAGTTCCAAACTTTACCACCCTTTGTGCGTAGAAGTGTTTCCTAATTTCACTCCTGAAAGGTCTGGCTCTAATTTAGTCCTAGAATCTCCAACCAGTGGAAATAGTTTCTCTCTATCTACCCTATCTGTTCCCCTTAATATCTTGAAAACTTCGATCAGATCACACCTTAACCTTCTAAATTCTAGGGAATACAACCCTAATTTGTGTAATCTCTCCTTGTAACTTAACCCTTGGAGTCTGGGTTTCATTCTGGTAAACCTATGCTGCACTCCCTCCAAGGCCAATAAGGTGTGGTGCCCAGAACTGCTCACAGTACTCCAGGTGTGGTCTAACCAGGGCTTTGTATAGCTGCAGCATAACTTCTACCCCCTTGTATTCTAGTCCTCTAGATATAAAGGCCAGCATCCCATTTGCCTTTTTAATTATTTACTGTATCTGTTCATGACATTTTAATGATCTATGTACCTGGACCCCCAAGTCTCTTTGGACCTCCACTGTTTTAGCTTTTCACCCTTTAGAAAGTACCCTGTTCTATCCTTTTTAGGTCCAAAGTGGATGACCCCACATTTGCCTACATTGAAATCCATTTGCCACAGTTTTGCCCATTCACTTAATCTATCAATATCCTTTTGTAATTTTATGCTTTCATCTACACTGCCTACAATGCTGCCTATCTTTGTGTCATCGGTAAATTTAGATATATGGCTTTCTATGCCATCATCTAAGTCGTTAATAAATACTGTGAATAGTTGAGGCCTTAACACAGATCCCTGCGGGACACCACTAGTCACATCCTGCCAATTTGAGTACCTACCCATTATTCCTGTTCTCTGGGCAGGATTTTCCCAGCGGAGGTGGGATAGTGGCGGGAGAGCTGGTTGGTGGGTTCTGGTCCCACTCCCGGCTGCAGCCGCTCTGTGAAAAGGATTTTCCGTAGATTGGCCTTGTTAAGCCCGCCCTGCGGGGTTCCCGGCCAATTAATAGGAAGCGGGTCTGATGACGTCATTTGATGACGCGTCATCAGCCGGTTTCCTTAAAGGGACCATGGCCACATTGATTTTGACAGTTATGCTGTCAGTGTTCTACAGCATTGAGGTGCTGCAAACACTGACAAGCACTGCACAGAGGTGCACACCTGCACCCAGGCTCTCGCATGACTCCCTCCATATACTTATGGAGGGAGTCATAGCACGCAGGGAGGTTCTCTTCCCTTCCCATGGGGGGAAGAAACCTCCCCAGAACACGAGCGCTGCCTGGTTGCACATTGCACAGGAGGGCAAAAGCAGGGATATCATCAGGAGTACCTGGCTGCAGTGGCGCAAACCTTTCAATGATCTCGGTGGATCACGAAATGTTACTGTAAAGCCACACTCAACCTCATCCTGCTGTGCCATTCATCACATCCCCATCACTCTGCCTTCCCTACCCTACTCCTGCACATCCTTACTCACACCAACTTATCTTGCACCTCCACCCATCCCTCTCTATCTACATTATCATTTCCCCTCATCTCATTAGCCACCCCTCACACTCACCCTCATCCTAGTCCAATCACACCAACTAACAACACACAGGGGAAGGCACTTGGGTGTGTTAGGGGCAATGTTTATGTAAATTTTCTGTTTATGTGTTGTCAAACATTGAAATCTTTATTTTCAACACTTTGCCTTATTTTACAGATCTGTGTTCACCTTTGGAAGTGTCTTTGTGAGTTGCAGTGAATGGTGAGACATCACGGTATCCCCCGCAATGGTGATGAGTGTGAAAGGAAGAGCTTGGTCATTGTAGGAATGTCTTATGGTACTGGTGTGGGGTAGTGTTAACCTGCCGCATCATGTGGCAGCCAGGGTGTACAGTGTCAAGTGAAGTAAATCTGGCCATGGTGATGCCATTGCTGGTCTTCCAGGCAGCAATGTGTTCGGGTGTTGATGCCCTGTGTCCTGTGCAGCATCAGGTAATTGCACAGAAGGTTGGTGTTGTTGTTGGTGATGTTGGTATGCCTGGTGATGTTGGTGTTGGGGCTGATCGTGGAGGAATTCAGAGAACCAAGGTAAGATTTTTTCAAGGGCACCGATGTTGCTGGAATAGATGGCAGCTGAAGTTCAGGTGGCAGAAGCGATCTGTCAATGGGGAGAGAGCTTGCTCCAAGGAGGTGACAGTGCATATCGAGTTAACACCACACACTTACAGCCTCCAGACAGATCAAATGTGTCTTCCAAATCCTGAAATCAGCAACCTCTGACATTTGAAAGTGAACAGATGTGAGAGTTCAGCTTTCAGTTGCAGCTGTGAACTATGCAGCTCGCTGCTGCTCCCGACATACTTACCTGACGTGATCTCCGAACGTCATGAAACCCATTTAAAATGCGGGGAAATAGGAAAAGGCTGTCAAAATAGCAATTAACAATCACTAAACAAGGAGTTAAGTGTCTTAAATCCCTCACCCGCCACTTGGTGTCGGGTCTGTTCTGAGATCGCAGACCCGACACTTTGGAAACTCACACGGAGGCGGGATCGCGGCGGGTTTACAACCTGCCCTCAATCATTGTGATTTTAACAGTTGACCCACCTCTGAACCTGCCCTCTGAGTGCTGGCAAAATTGTGGCCTCTGTCTCCTGCCGCTCAGCCAATTGCCTAACCAGGTCAATAATTTGCTATCAATTCTGTGGGCTTCTACCTTAGTTAACAGTCTCTTATGTGGGACTTTATCAAATGCCTTCTGGAAGTCCATGTAAATAATATCCATAGATATTCCCCTGTCCACTACTTTAGTCACCTCTTCAAAAAATTTGATCAGGTTTGTCAGGCATGACCTACCTTTCACAAATCCATGCTGGCTCTCTCTGATCAACTAAAAATTTTCGAGGTGTTCAGTCACCCTATCCTTAATTATAGACTCTAGCAATTTCCCAACAACAAATGTTAGGCTAACTAGTCTATAATTCCTTGGTTTCCCTCTCTCGCCATTCTTAAATGGCGGAGTGACATACGCAATTTTCCAGTCTAAAGGAACGGTTCATGAATCGAGAGAACTTTGGAAGATTATAGTTAGGGCATCTGCAATGTGCTCACCTACTTCCTTTAAAACCCTGGGATAGAAGCCATCTGGTCCTGGGGATTTGTCACACTTTAGTACCATTATTTTCTTCATTACTGTTATTTTACTTACATTAATTTTATTGAGTCCCTGTCCCCGATTCAATATTAGTTTGCTTAGGATTTCTGGCAGGCTATCTTCTTCTTCTACTGTAAATACTGAAGCAAAATAATTATTCAACATGTCCGCCATTTCCTTATCATTGACAATATCACCACTTTCAGTTTTTAAGGGGCCAACATTGCTCCTGACTACCCTCTTTTTCCTAATGTAATTGTAAAAATTGACCCTTGACTACATCTGAATCATATCATATGGATTATTGTAGGTTTGCAGGATATAGTCAGATACATTAGACTTTTCTTAAGAACTAAGAGGGTATAAACAGTTTTCAAGGTTCTGCCCCATAATTATCCAATAGGAGATGTAGGACTCCAAAGTTCCTCAGCATTTTCTTTGGTTGTGCTCCAAAAATGTATTATCTTAGCTATCACTCTCTGTTTTCCAGAAGTAATGAGTCTTTTAGGGAAAGAGAAATCCAAAAAAGGAATGTCACAGCTTCTTGGATTTGTCGGCAGTATTGAAAAGTCTGATAATTAGACAGAATTTAGTTCAGAATTCTACAGTTTTAGTTCAGATTGTACAGGTCTATTAGGAATGTTAAGAGCCTTTAGCTGTAGAATCAGCATCCTCTGTGGAGAAACCTTAAAGTGTCCTCTCCTATTTTGTGTGATTTGGAATTTATTTTCCACCTAACATCATCTTTGTCAAGTAAAAAGAGTGACACAAAATTTCTTGAACTTGTTTTGAAAATTCAAAAGTATTTTTAACAATTCTGAGCTGGGGCCAGTTGGAGGATGTAACAATACTGAGCCAGAGAAAGTTAGAATCTTGAACAGTATTGGGCTCGGAAAGGTCAAAGAGTCAACAATACTGAGCTGGGAACAGCCAGAGGATTTTACAAAGCCGAGACGATGACGAGTCTTGCAAGGAGAAGAGAGATGAAAGTTTCGGTGCAACTTTGTTGTTATCTGCAATGCTTAAACTGCCAAAAACTACACAAGACACTGGATTTTATTCAGGAAATGTTATGGACTGTGCAAGTGTTGATCTAAAGTTGTTCAGTATAAGCCAATTAAGAAGGTCATGGAAGCTTTAAGAAGTTCCCCATGCCTGCCTTTCACAAATATTTAGCTCTAATATCTTGCTCCGCTGAGAGAGAAGCTATGGAAATATTAAAGGACTAATATTGCCTGAATCGTGCAATTACAAAACTTACGGTATTAATTTATCCTTCTAGCTTATCTGTGTAAGGCAAGTTATGATTTTATAAGCATTTAAAATGTATTAAGTTGAATGAGATGTTAGTTAAGAATGTTTGCTCCTATTTGTGTTAGCAAATTTTCAGAACTCATTGACCCATTTTTGGAATCATTTTATCTACAGTTCATTCAAATAATTAGAAGACTTACATCAAAACATCAGGGTTAGGCCAAGGTTATAGTTCATAAACAAAAACAATTAACAGTTTTCATTATGTTATCTAAAACTACCAATGTAAAGTAACTTAATATTTAATGGTGAGCTGTATTTTTCTCTAGCTTTAAAAATACTTCACACTCCCTTTGCTTCAATGTGCCAAGTCGTGGATGAGAATTGGGTCACAGCTTTCTTAAGCAGCCACTCAATATCAGTATGATTCAGCCATACTATTGTCCTTCATATCCATGACTGAACAAAATATTATACCACTGAGCATAATATTACACCACTATCCCTCATATCTGTGAATGAACATAATACTATACCACTGTATCTCTCACTGTGATTGACCACAGTGTAATATCCCGATCTCTCAAACCTTTGATTGACCATGTGTTATGTCACTGTGCCTCATACCAGTGATTGACTACAAGAAGGAGCTTACACCAGTGGCTTTATATAACAAGGCTGCAGGTGTGTTTTTGAAGATTACCAGTGGTCAGGATTTATGGTGAAATTGTAAAGACATTTACTATTTAAAAAGTAATAGGTTTATGATTTTGCTAAAAATACCAATCAGGAGAAGTCTTTATTAACACAATTAAAATGTTACTACATATTGCAACCAGAGGAATTCTTCCCCTAGTGTTATATCACTATCCCTAGTACTTGTGATTAACCACAATGACATAGCACTGAATCTCGTACTTTGATTAACAACATAGCAATATTGTGATCACTACCTGTGACTGACTACAATATTGTATCATATCTCTCATACCTGTAATTAACTACAATGCACTATTGCAATCATTCATGTCTGTGATTATTCCCACAACATTATACTTCAGTAAGAATGCTGCATTTATTTACATGATTTAGAAATGGCTATACTCTCCCGTGCTTTTAAATGTTCCATTTAACACCACTATACCCCCAAGCTTATAAACAATATTATTGTAGCCATCTGCAAGTACAACTAAATGGGATCCTTTTATGCTGCCAGTAATCACAGCAAGCACATATGCCATAGGCTTGCTCCACTGAGCAGTTGAGTCAATTCTCTACAGTTCATTATAGGTAAAATAATAATGATGTGAACTTTAACTAAATGAGATTGAAGATGAAATAGACTCAATTTGTCCAACGCTCAATGGCAGCTGCAAGGCACCATAGTTTCAAGTTAACAAGATAGAATGATATTAAGTGAAACAGAGACTAAAATACAATAATAAAATGAGTGCATTTCTTTAAGAATTAATTTCCACTAGTTACATATAAAATTGATTTTGAGTGTTTAAGAGTAAGTGAACAGTTTGGATTTGATTTGTCCCCTCAAGAGTATCTGGTATGCAAAAAGATGGCTTCTTTTATATTGTCTTACTTATTTTAAGGAAACATAATGTACCACCAGTTCATTAAAAGTGCACCAGAGGGAGACTGGATGGAACAGTGGGTGAGAACATTGTCCTTTCACCTTGGGAACTTGAGTTTGAGTCTAGGCCAGACTGATGGGATAAAAGCCTTTTCTTTCTGACAGCTGTAAAGAGCCTGAATGAAATGAGTTTGGGCAGTCTCGATCCAGTTCCTAGTGGGTGAGAGTCCGCAGCACAAAATTGCCCATAAATCAGCACCAATTAGCACCAAATTGGCAGTCTCATTCAGAAAGGCTAAAGAGATGGCTGGTGTGGGAAATGGAAATGTCATTTTGATGCAGTAGTGGGTGCTTTCCTGAGATGAGGGTTAAGATTCATTTTTGGGCCAGCGGCAAATTCAACTCGTGACTTTGAAGTGCTTAATGCAGATAGTGAATGAAAAACCATGAGAGCATTTTTGTTACTCAACAAAAATAAAATATATCTCATCTTGATGTGCAAAGTAAAAATATTTTTTGTACATTTTGATTCTTTCCGTAGAACCATGGTAAGAATGATTGAGGCTGATAATTCATGAGGAGGCCAAGAGCATTACTGGAAAATGGCAGCAATAAAAGTTACAATTCTAAGCATCATGGATATTTTCAAGCTGAACCTGTCCATGGAAGAGCCAATTACATGATCTATACTTGACTGTCTCATGCACCTATATGGAGCACCATTCCTATTGCTAATGCCTACCATTCCAGTTTATGCCTCAGAACAATACACAATACAATATCCCATGCTATATACTGTACGCCAAGACTTTGGCTAGTTTTCACATATCATACCGTACACTAATTTCCCAGCAACATACAGGTAACTCATCTGAATAGCACCAGCTTTAAGTATCATCCCTTATTATATGTACTTTATTATGTGTAGCACTTTAACTAGTATTCGAAAGTCGCTTTCTAGCAGCATATTACCATAATGCAGTATTTAAAGTTTCTGTAGGTTTTTTTTTCTAATTCCAGCTGTGACACATTAGTTAACAACTCACCCATAGGATCTCAGCATAATGCACCATTCCCAGTGGGACTAGGCAGAAATATGTGCAAAAACAAACTTTGTTGTTCTATGTCAGTAGTAAATCCCATGACCTATTCACTTAGTGCTGACAGGAATTATTTTTTGTAGTGCACCTTTCAGCCTTGAACAGCCATCAACCATATGTTGGAGTGGTCCTTTGGGTAAGTTTATCATTAACAAGCCACAGCTGGAGGTACAAGAACCCCATAGACTAGAATGACATTGCACTAATTGACAGAGACATCTCACTACTATGTGGAATAATAGGTTATTGTACAAAATGTGTTTTGCTGACCAATGTCATAATAACCGAATAATAGCAAGGACACGGTGGGAACTTTGAACTTTCTGACAGCCCAGGACATTCAAATATTGCATCTGGTTAATTTAGACTCCTGTAGTAGCTTCCAAACTAAATGTAAAAAATGAGACATTTATGATTACAACTCCAGTTATCATTGCTCAAAGAGATCCAGACATCAACTAAATATGAATTCCTATAAATCTATAAAAAATTCTTGAAATACACAACAATGATATTAAACATCCTTGTGTTCAAGCTAGTTCCATCCTTTTTTCTCTAAGAGAAATAAATAGCTAATCTAGTTTCAAGATTGAATTGCTTATAACCATTTACTACATACATGATGGAAGCATTATTTGTACAATTCACACCTCTTTATCCTGAACGAGTAATACTATTGACTAACACAATTCCACATAGTCCAGTACCAGTGTCAAAGCTGGAAGAGTCTTGGTTTATAAAGAAACAGAAAACATTAGAAATACACAACATATCTAGAGATAGGATTGTTTCAGTAGATATCTTTCATCAGAATTGATTTCCAGCATTTGTAGTTTTTCTTTTTAATCTCTTGACATTTCAAAGCTGCCCTGGTCTGAGTATACAAGATGTCCAATATCATGGCATAATGCAGAACAATCGGTAATGGATATGAAAATATAATATTAAGTATCCAAGTGAATCAAATCACATAATTCAGGACTTAAGCAGCTCTGCAACCATTATAATTCCCACTTGAGATTGATCAACTTTCAGGACAGCAGACAACCAATACAACAGACAGCACCTTCACTTCATTAATGTGAAAAACCATGCAACATCATGTACAGGGAAATGAGACTAAGGTAAGATTCCCCTTCTATAGTCATTTAAATAAAGTTATTTTATCCCAGTAGGTTTAATTGAAAGTCTTCAAAAGTTTTTGTCTTAACCATATCCAGTGACAATCCACCATGGCTGGATACTCTTACAAGGCTAGAAGGTAGGAGTGAAAAAAGAACATTAATCTAGTCCAGTTCACCCCACCATTTATGTCCTTACTTAGAACCTGAAAAACCCTTATTTATCTCCTTCATTACCACCAGCACTATATTCCACTACACTCTGTCCATCATTCTTGAATGCTTCAATAAGTTTCACAATCACTGTGCTAGTTTATTCCATAATCTGCCAGCTCTAAATGCGGGGTATTTACTCTTAACTGTGTGCTCAGTTCATAGATTTTACAAGTTGGCACTGCTGGTGGAAGTCTATTTCAAACAGGGCCAATAATGTGACACTGCAATCTCCCAATGCTAGCAGACAATATACACTTTGGGCTGAATTTTGCCGGTGCTCAGAGGGCGAGTTTGGAGGCGGGTCCACTGTCAAAATCAAAAAGATT
Organism: Squalus acanthias; assembly: GCA_030390025.1. Taxonomy (NCBI): domain Eukaryota; kingdom Metazoa; phylum Chordata; class Chondrichthyes; order Squaliformes; family Squalidae; genus Squalus; species Squalus acanthias. The sequence goes on along the minus strand of CM059428.1, from coordinate 66,944,430 downwards.
GACAGCGGGCCGGTATCCCGCTCTGAACCCGCCTCCTTGTCAGTTTCCCAAGTGCCGTTTCTGCCCGCGCTTTGCAGACACGGCACTAAGCGACGGGTCATTCAATTGTGCTTGTTAGGAGGGCGTTTAAAGTAATTAAATCCCCATTTACCCAGCTCCAAAGCATTTTGCCAAGTTTTCCACGAGGTTCCCGTTGCTCGGGGATCATGCCAGGTAAGTATGTCGGGTTCTGAACAACTCTCCATTTCTTTCAATAGGTGACAGCTGCAAAAGTGGTTTCAAACCTGCCATTTTACAGCTGGTCAGTTTCCAATCTCAGAAGCTTCAGCCTTCAGTATTTAGAACCCACTTTTGAGCTTTATGTACTTTTGGAGTGTTTGGAGTAATCTCTCTATCCACTGTCACCTCCTTGGAACAACCTATCTCAACATTGACAGATTACTTCTGTCATCTCAACCTTACCTGCCATCTATTCCATCAGCATCAGTGCCCTTGAAAAAATCTCACCTCGGTCCTCAGAATCCCAAAACGATCAGCCCCAACACCAGCATCACCGGGCACACCAGCATCACCGGGCACACCAACAGCACCAACATCCACACCAACCTTCTCCGCAATCAACTGATGCTGCACTGGACCCAGGGCATAATCAACTGATGCTGCACTGGACCCAGGGCATCATCACCCGTGCACATTGCTGCCCGGGACGCCAGCGATGGCCTCACCATGTCCAGATTAGCTTCACTTAACACTGTACACCCTGGCTGCCACATGATGCACCAGGTTGGCACCACCCCACACCAGCACCATACAGCATCCCTTAATGTCCAAGCCATTCCTTTCACAGTCATCACCGTTCACTGGAACTCACTAAGGCACGTTCAAAGGTGCACACAAAACTGTCCAAGAAGGCAAAGTGGTGACAATAAGGATTTGAATGCTTGACAACACATTAACAGAAAGTTTACACAACCATTGGCTAAAACACCCAAGTGCCTACCCTTGTGTGTAGTTAGTTGGTATGATTGGACTAGGATGAGGGTGAGTGTGAGGGGTGGCTAGTGAGATGGTGAAGTGATAATGTAGATAAAGAGGGATGGGTGGAGGTGTAAGGTAAGTTGGTGTGAGTAAGGATGTGCAGGAGTAGGATAGGGAAGGCAGAGTGATGGGGATGTGATGAGTGGCATAGGAGGATGAGGTTGAGTGTGGCTTTGAGTAACATTTCTTGATCAACTGTGACCATTGAAAGGTTTGCGCCACTGCGGCCTGGTACTCCTGACAAATCCCTGCTTGTGTCCTCCTGTGCAATGTGCAACCAGGCTGCGTTGGTGTCCTGGGGAGGTCTCTTCCGCCCATGGGAAGGGAAGAGGACCTCCCTGTGTGCTGTGACTCCCACCATAAGCATATGGAGGGAGTCATAGGAGAGCCTTGGTGCAGCCGTGCACCTCTGTGCAGTGCTTGTCAGTGTTTGCAGCACCTCAATGCTGCAGAACACTGACCGCAGAACTGTTAACATGATTTTCGACATGGCCCCTTTAAGGAAAATCATCACCCAATTCCTTTTCATTGGCTGAGAACCACGCAGGGCAGGCTTAACAAGCCCAATCAGGGGAAAATCACTCGGAGGAGGCGGGATGAAGACAGGTGCGGAGTTTGCGGCCACTGTCTGCTCCAAATTGCACCCGACCCCCGCACTACCCCACCTCACCCAAGGAGGGCACCATTAATACAGAGAGCCCAGTCAATGTAAAATTCGGTAATGAAATCAGGATGCTGTTTACACGATCAATAATATGATTGCTGACTAGTGGTGCAGCACGCGCAAAGATTTGGACGAGTGAAGAGCAGGCTACTGGAGGAGAGCCTTGCTTGCTGCAACTGCAAATTGGCAATTCAGGAGCAATCTGCTCATGATTCTCCGAGAGCTCTGCTGGCAGTGCGGGCTTTTAATATTACTCCCATAATCAGCCTAATAAATTACCCCATAATCACCCCAATAAATTACCCCATAATGACCCCAATAAATTACATCATAGTGACCCCAATAAATGACCCCATTACGCCCAATAAATTACCCCATAATCATCCCAATAAATTACCCCATAATCACCCAAAAAAAATTCTCTGATAATCACCCCAATAAATTACCCCATAATCATCCGAATCAATACAACCAGAATCACCCCAATAAATTACACCATAATCACTCCAAACATTATCCCATAATCACCCCAATAAATTATCCCATAATCACCCCAATAAATTATCTCATAATCACGCTAATAAAGTTCCCCATAATCACCTCAATAAATTACACCCATAATCACCCCAATAAATTACACCCATAATCACCACAATAAATTATCCCATAATCACCCCAATAAATTATCTCATAATCACGCTAATAAAGTTCCCCATAATCACCCCAATAAATTACACCCATAATCACCACAATAAATTACCCCATAATCACCCCAATAAATTAGCCCATACTCTCCCCAATTAATTAGCACATAAACAGCCAAATAATTTACCCCATAATTACCCAATAAATTACCCCATAATCACAACAATAAATTACCCCATAATCACAACAATAAATTACCCCATAATTACCCCAATAAATTACCCCATTATCAGACCAATAAATTTCCCCCATAATCACACCAATAAATTCCCCCCATAATCACACCAATAAATTACCCCATAATAAGAACATAAGAAATAGGAGCAGGAGTAGGCCAATCGGCCCCTCGAGCCTGCTCCGCCATTCAATAAGATCATGGCTGATCTGATCCTAACCTCAAATCTAAAGAACACAAGAAGTAGGAGCAGGACCCGGCCACTCAGCCCCTGGGCCCGCTCCGCCACCCACAGGGCCTTGACCGATCCGAACTCAGCCTCATGTCCAATTTCCTGCCCGCTCCCCGTAACCCCTAATTCTCTTTACTTCTAGGAAACTGTCTATTTCTGTTTTAAATTTATTTAATGATGTAGCTTCCACAGCTTCCTGGGGCAGCAAATTCCACAGACCTACTACCCTCTGAGTGAAGAAGTTTCTCCTCATTTCAGTTTTGAAAGAGCAGCCCCTTATTCTAAGATTATGCCCCCTAGTTCTAGTTTCACCCATCCTTGGGAACATCCTTACCGCATCCACCCGATCAAGCCCCTTCACAATCTTATATGTTTCAATAAGATCGCCTCTCATTCTTCTGAACTCCAATGAGTAGAGTCCCAATCTACTCAACCTCTCCTCATATGTCCACCCCGTCATCCCCGGGATTAACCGAGTGAACCTTCTTTGTACTGCCTCGAGAGCAAGTATGTCTTTGCTTAAGTATGGACACCAAAACTGTATGCAGTATTCCAGGTGCGGTCTCACCAATACCTTATATAACTGCAGCAATATCTCTCTGTTTTTATAATCTATCCCCCGAGCAATAAAAGCCAACATTCCGTTGGCCTTCTTGATCACCTGCTGCACCTGCATACTAACTTTTTGATTTTCTTGCACTAGGACCCCCCGATCCCTTTGTATTGCAGTACTTTCCAGTTTCTCGCCATTAAGATAATAACTTGCTCTCTGATTTTTCCTGCCAAAGTGCATAACCTCACATTTTCCAATATTGTATTGCATCTGCCAAATCTCCGCCCACTCACCCAGCCTGTCTATATCACCTTGTAGGTTTTTTATGTCCTCCTCACTTTCTACTTTCCCTCCCATCTTTGTATCATCTGCAAACTTTGATATGTTACAGTCGGTCCCCTCCTACAAATCGTTAATATAGATTGTAAAGAGTTGGTGACCCAGCACCGACCCCTGTGGAACACCACTGGCTACTGGTTGCCAGTCCGAGAATGAACCATTTATCCCAAATCTCTGCTTCCTGTTAGATAACCAATCCTCCACCCATGCCAGAATATTACCCCCAATCCAGTGATTTTTTATCTTGAGCAATAATCTTTTATGTGGCACCTTGTCGAATGCCTTCTGGAAGTCTAAATACACTACGTCCACTGGTTCCCCTTTATCCACCCTGTACATTATGTCCTCAAAGAACTCAAGCAAATTTGTCAGACATGACTTCCCCTTCATAAAGCCATGCTGACTTTGTCCTATTAAATTATGTTTATCTAAATGTTCCGTTACTGTCTCCTTAATAATAGACTCCAAAATTTTACCCACCACAAATGTTAGGCTAACTGGTCTATAATTTCCAGCCTTCTGCCTACTACCCTTTTTAAATAAAGGTGTTACAGTAGCAGTTTTCCAATCTGCCGGGACCTTTGCTGAGTCCAGGGAATTTTGGAAAATTATTACCAAAGCATCCACAATCCCTACTGCCACTTCCCTCAAGACCCTAGGATGTAAGCCATCAGGTCCAGGGGATTTATCCGCCTTGAGTCCCATTATTTTACTGAGTACCAATTCCTTAGTGATTTTAATCGTATTTAGCTCCTCCCCCCCAGAGGCCCCTGTTTGTCCAGTGTTGGAATATTCTTAGTGTCCTCTACCGTAAAGACTGAAACAAAATATTTGTTCAGCATTTTTGCCATCTCCATGTTTCCCACCATTAATTTCCCGGTCTCATCCTCTAAGGGACCTACGTTTGCCTTAGCCACCCTTTTTCTTTTTATATAACTATAGAAACTCTTGCTATCTGTTTTTATATGTTTTGCTAATTTATTTTCATAATCTATCTTCCCTTTCTTAATCAATCCTTTAGTTACTTTTTGCTGTCTTTTGAAGACTTCCCAATCTTCTATCCTCCCACTAACTTTGGCTACCTTATATGTCCTTGTTTTTAGTCGGATACTGTCCTTAATTTCTTTACTTAGCCACGGATGGCTGTCATTTCTTTTACACCCTTTTTTCCTCAGTGGAATATATTTTTTTTGTAAGTTGTAAAATAACTCCTTAAATGAACACCACTGCTCATGTACCGTCTTACCCTTTAATCTATTTTCCCAGTCCACTTTAATCAATTCCGCTCTCATACCATCATAGTCTCCTTTATTCAAGCTCAGTATGCTTGTTTGAGAACCAACCTTCTCACCCTCTAATTGGATATGGAATTCAACCATGTTATGGTCACTCATTCCAAGGGGATCCTTAACTAGGACATTATTAATTAATCCTGACTCATTACACAGGACCAGGTCCAAGGTTGCTTGCCCCCTTGTAGGATCAGTTACATACTGCTCAAGAAATCCATCCCTAATACACTCAATAAACTCTTCCTCAAGGCTGCCCTGCCCAATTTGATTTGTCCAGTTACTATGATAGTTAAAATCCCCCATAATTATAGCTGTTCCCTTATTACATGCCCCAACTATTTCCTGATTAATACTTCTTCCAGCAGAGTTGCAACTATTAGGAGGCCTATATACTACTCCCACTAGTGTTTTTTCCCCCTTATTATTCCTTATCTCCACCCAAACTGTTTCATTATCCTGATCCTTTGACCCAATATAATTTCTCTGTATTACAGTGATTCCTTCCTTTATTAACATAGCCACCCCACCTCCCCTTCCTTCCTGCCTGTCCTTCCTGATTGTTAAATACCCTGGCATATTTAATTCCCAGTCATTGTCACCCTGCAGCCATGTTTCTGTAATGGCCACAAGATCATACCCATACGTAGTTATTTGTGCCGTTAACTCGTCCATTTTGTTACAATGCTACGTGCATTCAGATAAAGAACTTTCAAATATGTTTTGTGACACTTAGTTCCTGCTTTTTCCTTTTTTAACACTTTACCTTTTACTCCATACCTTCTGTCCCTTCCTGACATGCTTTCCTCTGTCTCCCTGCTCAGGTGCCCAACCCCCTGCCACTTTAGTTTAAACCCTCCCCAACAGCACTAGCAAACACTCCCCCTAGGGCAGCAGTCCCGGCCCTGCCCAGGTGCAGACCGTCCGGTTTGTACTGGTCCCACCTCCCCAAGAACCGGTTCCAATGTCCCAGGAATTTGAATCCCTCCCACTTGCATCATTCCTCTAGCCACGTATTCATTTGAAATATCCTCCTATTTCTACTCTGACTAGCACGTGGCACTGGTAGCAATCCTGAGATTACTACCTTTGAGGTCCTATTTTTTAATTTACCTCCTAACTCCCTATATTCTGCTTTTAGGACCTCATCCCCTTTTTTACCTATATCGTTGGTGCCTATGTGCACCACGACAGCTGGCTGTTCGCCCTCCCCCTCCAAAATGTTCTGTAGCCGCTCCGAGATGTCCTTGACCCTTGCACTAGGGCGGCAACACACCATCCTGGAGTCTCGGTTGCGGCCGCAGAAACGCCTATCTATTCCCCTTACAATTGAGTCCCCTATCACTATAGCTCTTCCACTCTTTTTCCTCCCAGCCTGTGCAGCAGAGCCACCCATGGTGCCAGGAAGTTGGCTGCTGCTGCCTTCCCCTGATAAGTCATCCTCCCCAACAGTATTCAAAGTGCTATATCTGTTTGAGAGGGGGATGTCTACAGGGGACCCCTGCACTACCTGCCTGCACCTTTTACTCTGCCTGGTGGTCACCCATTTACTTCCTGCCTGTGCACCCTTTGCCTGCGGTGTGACCAACTCTCTAAACGTGCTATCCACGAGGTTCTCAGCATCGCGAATGCTCCAATACGCCTCCATCCGCAGCTCCAGTGCCGCAATGCGGTCTGTCAGTAGCTGCAGCTGGATACACTTCCCGCACACATGGTTGTCAGGGACACCAGAAGGGTCCCTGATTTCCCACATCGAGCAGGAGGAGCATAACATGGGGCTGGGCTGTCCTGTCATGACTTACCCTTTAATTAATTGAACTTAAATTAAATCAAATCAATACCACCAATTACACTCAATTAAATGATATACTCAAGGGCCCTTGGTTACTAGCACTAGAAACTATATCCACAAAATTAAGACCTTCCAAATTTTATAAACTATGAACCTTAACTGTCAAACTATAGAGGAGTATAAATACTTACCTAGCCGTACTCACCCAACCAGCTGCTCCCTCCTGCCCGCGTCATGTTTTGAATCCAGACGTGGCTCTGGAATGCCGCCGCCGGTCTGAGATTGGTATG